>AWWV01011548.1:0-35170 GCA_001974805.1 Corchorus capsularis
TTGTTCGAATTGAGTTTTAGGAGTTTAACGCCTCTTTTTCCGGAGTTAAATCGATTATTACGTGTACCCAAGGGTAGAATCGTAATTTCCACTCCGAGGGTATTAAGGTAATTTCCTTATTACTAATCCGCAAATATGCCCAATAGTCAATATTAGAGTCCTAAGGGCAAAAGATGTTATTTTCGGGGGTTCGAAATAAGGTAGGAGCCAAAAAGTTTTAATTTAATTAATTAGATTTTTTTTTTTTGAACCGGCTCGGCTCGAACGCGGCTCGGCTCAAGCCGGTTGAGCCAAGCCGCGGCTCGGACCGAGCCGGCCCGCGTTTTGGGCCAGGCCTGCAGCGGCCCAAGCCTGGCGCAAAAGCCAGGCCTAGCACGCGGGCCTGAAGCAGGCCCAGCGCGCTGGCCTGGCCTGCACAGCAGACCAGGGCCCTGCTGGCCCTGCCGGCTGCCTGGTGGCATGTCAGCCACCGGCGGCCAGCCCCGATCGGCCGGAATCTGGAAAAATTCCAGATTCCGGCGATGGTCATGATTTTTTTTTCCAGCCCCTAAAACACCAAAAATCCATCATTTAAACCACTTCAATTCAATTTCTAACATTAACAACACATCCCCATTACAGAAATCAACATCAAAATCCATTTAAACAACAAATTCAACAACAATAACTTACCCAACATTCAAGCTTGTTCTTAACTTACCAAATGCTCCAATTCATCAACAATTCCTAAAACACAACCAATAATCATCTTAACTTCATTATATACACCTTATAAACCAAAAATACAACTCCAAAACTCATTAAACAACTTAAAACTTCACTAACCCGAAACTCCTTTTTATAAGCTTCAAAACTCCATTTTTTTCCAACCAATCTCTTCACTTGTGGTGTTTAAGGGTAGAGGATACTGAGAGGATTGATTATTCACCTTTGCATGTTAGAATGGGTAAGGATTTGGAAAGAATTTGAAGAGAGAAAATGAAAGAGAGGGTTCGGTTTAGGCATGAAAAATTTGAAGCAAAATTTGGGTGGAGGAAGAAGAAGACACTATATATACTTAGGGGCAAAATGACAGTTTTGCCCCCCAAACTCTTAGATCCTCTCAATTAAATCCTTTAATATTCTAACATAACAAAAATAACCCTCCCACAAACTTATTCAACTTAAATCAACAATTAAATTCAAATAATCCCAAATTAATGCTTGATAAATATTTTAAGTCTCTAATTAAGTCTTGATATCACACAAGTAGGGATCAAATCCCACAGAGAAGGGTGAAGCAGATATCAAAATCAAAGCCTTTCTAAGATCACTCAAAAGCAGAGGAGATTAAAAATACCAATTATAAAGAAAAGCAATTATAAAACAAAACTAAAGTAAATCTAAACTATAGCAATTACTTAAGAAAACAATAATTTAAAGCATACTTCTTCTCCAATGGTAGAAATCAATCAATTTAACTATGGATCCGTAATTTAAAAGATAAATTCGATAGTCCAATTATTAAAGCAAGAAAGATCAATTAAACGCCAGTGATACCTTCAATCAAAAGACTTAAGCATCATGTAAAACATGAACAAACTTACCCTAATAACTCTTGATTAAATAATTGGTCTAGAGATAAATCCCTAACATGTATATTAGATAAATTACCTTGATCCAGCTTAAGTTATCCCTTTTATTCTTAACAATTAATTACCTTGATCCAGATTAAAAATTGTTAAGAACAAAGCATTAAGAACAATTATTCATACATGCATATCAAGTATAACCAAACTTATTAATTCAAGCATAGCACAGTCAAGAATTCATAAGATTTAATAATCCCATTGGACGCCTCTTAAGCTGACTCCAATTTGTTGCCAAACAATCAAACTTTAATGGGTCGTTCTAAGCTTCATTTAACTATAGATCTATCCAATTACATCAATAGTGGCCATCTAAATCAACAATTATCAAGATCATAAAATAAAACTGAGATTAATAAACATATCTAACCAAGAACAAATATCAAATTATAAGCACACAAATCTCACCATAATCAATTGATTAAAATCTCCAAAGGAAAATAAGTATTAAGAATTTAGCTACTCATGAATTCTTCCATGAGAGATTTAAGAAAACTTACAAAGATAGGATGAACTCCTCCCTTGGGTGGCACCTAGGGTTGTTTTAGGGAAGGTGTGACACCCCCTTCTAAAAAAGAAAATAATAGATGAAGAGAAAAAGATGTATCTAGGGTTCTACATAAGGTGGGTGTTTATAGTGGACTAATAAGACTCCATGTACGCTTAGGATTGAATTAAACAACCCCTAGGTCGGCTTAGGCTCCTAACTTTGCCTCCAAGTTGGTTTAAAGGTCTTCTTAGAGTAAAAATCGCTACTGATCAACAACTTCGAGGGTAATTTCGGAATCAAAGATGGCAGAACTGGTCTTCGAGAAACAACAAAGTTTTAGATCCCGGAGTCCTCTTTCCAACGCATATTTAAACGCATTATTTGGAGGTTTGAGTCAAAAGTTATGGTTGTTTTACCGAGACTGCGCAGAATCCTAATCTAACTAGGACTAGGGTTGCGGGAATTGGATATTGGCTAGGGCTTTGGCGCACAGAGTAAGGCAGAACCACACCATTGTGGGCCCATCTGGGTTGGTTATGCTCCAATGTAAAATACTAATAAGCCCATGTCTTCAGGGTCTCTCCAAAGCATGTCTTCATTCCTTCGCGATTTAAACTCAATCCTTAGTTCTTTCTCCTTGAAATTATCTTCAATTAATCTTCAATCACGATCTTCGAATCTCCAAATCTTCACTCAAAAATATTTAGTCCATATTTGTGACAAAAGTCATCAAATTAGCTCCAAAAATAGGGAAAAACAACAAGTTTTCACTTTTCTTCTCTTCAAGACCTAAAAACACAAATACTTGCAAAACAGAGTTAAATTACACATAAAAATACCAAAAAACATAGGAAAAAG
Source organism: Corchorus capsularis (assembly GCA_001974805.1). Taxonomy (NCBI): domain Eukaryota; kingdom Viridiplantae; phylum Streptophyta; class Magnoliopsida; order Malvales; family Malvaceae; genus Corchorus; species Corchorus capsularis. The sequence continues at coordinate 2,977 of AWWV01011548.1, forward strand.
ATCATAAAAATATGGTCTATTTTGGCTCGATCATTTCATGTGATGTTGACGTCATCAACATTTACAAGCATATAAGCCAAAATATCACCGGTCATGTAAATGAACAATGCGTGATTAGACATTGAGTTTTGGAAACCATAATTCAGTAGAAAAAAGCTCAAGGCAGAGTACTAGGCTTGTGGTGTCTATTTTAACCATAGATTGCTTTGTTCGGTTTGCAAACATGGCTTGGTTTTGTCTTGTTTATAGACAAATGTGGCTGCTTCATGTAAACTTCTTCTTGAAAGGAATCTTGCAAGAAGGCATTATTAACATCGAATTGGTTCAATGCTAGTAAGGCACATGATTGTTCTGACAGCTATTGGTTTAACAACTAGATTGAAAATTTCAGTGATGTCCAGACCAAACTTTTGGGTGAAACCCTTGTCAAATAATTGAACTTTAAATCGAGAATAGTACCATCTGGATGCCTTTTTCTTATGATGAATATCCATTTGCAACTTATAACTGTTTTGTTTGTAAGTGGAGGAACAAGCTCCCATTTTCTCTCTGATACAAGGGCATACAATTCAGCTGTCGTAGCTTTTTTCCACTCTAGAATTTTTATTGCATGAGATGCACATCATGGTTCAAAAGAAGTTGGTGGCACAAAACATCTTTTTTTGCTTAAAAATGTTGTTTTGTGACCTAGTGATCATATGATGTATTCTTTGTGATTGTGCTTCTGGTGCAGTAGGTGTGGTAGATGAAGTTGATAAATTTGAAACTACTGGATAGGAATTTGAAGTGTTTACCTCATTTGGTGAGTTCATCTTTGCACTGGAATGGACGATCTGCAGAGGATTTTGAATACCTTAATCACCTGATTTTGCTACGATGCACAAGATGTATTTGAAGGAACAGTTTCTACTAAGACAACAAATATTTGAGCAACTGGTGATAAGTCATCTTGATCAAAGTTAAGCTCTGAATTTGTGCGATAAAAGGGAAACTTTTGCTCATGAAAAAGAACATGTCTTGAAGTATAAAGTTTGTTTGTAGTGACATCTAAGCAATAATAGACATTATGGTACTTAGAATATCCTAGAAACATACATGGTTTGGACTTAGACTCAATTTTGTGCTTTATGTAGGGCTTTAACCAAGGGTAGCAAAGAAATCTGAATGCTTTTAACTTTCGATAGTTTGGTTTTTCTTGAAACAAGCATTAAAAATGACTGATATTCTTTGTGACAAGTGAAGGCAGTCTGTTTATTAGGCATATTGCTGTTTGGAATGCATAAGACCAATAGAACAGAGGCATTGATGCTTGGTGGAGTAATGTAAGACCAATTTCAACTATGAATTCGTGTCTGCACTCTGTAGTTACATTGTGTTCAGCTGTGTGTGGTGGACTTTGGAGATTGAATGTTAAAACTTTCAAAGAAACGTTTTAATTTTTCATCTTCCCCACCACAATCTGAATATATAGTTAAAATGGATGTCATGAAATATTTTTCAACAAATGTTTTGAATTTTGGGAATAATAAGAATACTTCTGACTTTTGTTTCATGGGATATAACCATATGTATTTGGTGTAATGTTCAATAAAAGAAACATAATACTTTAAACATTCTGGTGAATGGATTTGAGTTGGACCCTAAACATCAGTTTATATTATCTCTAATGGATTTTAATACTTGAATTGAAAAATGCAATTTGTCTTGTATCAATTTTTTGGCGGAGAGAATTCAAATTCATTTAATAAGACTCAAGCAAACCCTAACAGTTAAACTAACACATTTTTAGCTCATGATAAAGTCTCTAGATAATTTGTTGAGTTACACTTATCATACTTATCTTATACCTATTTTGTTTATAGGCTTGTATATCCATTAGATCCTTACAACATCTATATAAATCAATACAACACTAAGAAAACATTATTCTTTTATCATTCAGCTATCCTTGATCTTATTCTCTTTTATGGTATCAGAGCCCTTCTCTAATAAGACTATTCAATTTTTTTATTTTTTACTTTTCCTTGTTCTCTGCACTCCACAATTGTCACTACTCAAACTGTTGCTACCTCTCAACCTGCATTGTTCACTGTCAATGCAACAACAAATGAGCTAAAAACTTTAGTGGATAAGATAAGTATACAAGGCTTTAATGGTTATACAAGGCTATAAACAAAATATGTATAAGATAAGCATGATAAGTCTAACTTTACAGATTAGCTAGAGACTTTATGATGAGTTAACAAATTGTTAGTTTAACTGTTGGGTTTAGCTTGAGCCTTATTAGTTGGATTTGATTTCTTTCCGGCAACAATTCATGCCATAAGAAATATCTAATCATGTGAATGTTAGATATTGCAAACTGCCAACTAAGCTTCTATATAACTTCGGATCAAGAAACTAAAATTTATTACCATATGAACAATCAAACCAATCAGCATCTAAGAAGGCATGAAGTTCAAACAAGTTATACCCAATAAGGTGCATACCATTGTGATTCAATTTTTCAATATTCACAAGATATGCAAACCATTTTTCGACTTCAATTTATTTATTAAAGAACTTGAAATTACCAACAAAAATATACGAGTTTTTGTCATTGCACCGCGACATACTATCCTAAAAGAAATTCTAATTAATATCAAGGTTTGCACACTTCTCATAAGCATATTTTCTACTTCAAATCTTCTCAATATTGTCTTCATGCCTACAAAAGAGAAGATATAAAATATTTCAAAAAGTTTAAATGAACGTATATATATTCCAATGTTTAAAATAAATTTAAATTAATATTTAACAGAGACTCATACCTTTATGTTGGCATATCTGAAGACTTTTGTTTTCCTTTACAAATACGCTTGTTGTGACCATATCCTCCACAATTGTGACAAGCTAGCTTTTTCATGGTTTGATGAGTCAATGCTATTTTTAAGACTACTTTTGAATCTGCTATTTTGAGACTCATGACCACTCTTTTTTTAACTTTAGTTTGTAAAATATGTGTTTTACCAACATTTACCAAAGGTATATGATTGGACTGATTTTACTGACACTCCATTGCATCATGAATCAATTTACCTACTGGCTTTTCGCTTGAAATATTATCCTCCAAGGTAAGAATTTTCTTGAAAATCTGATCCAAACCTCCCACAATGACTTTGTATTACTATTCAGATTTTTCAACAAATGAAGATAACTGGTTTATGAGACGATAAACATGTAAGCATCTTGCAGCTACTGATTTCTTAAGATCATCTTCAAAACTTGGCATGTTTTCAAAAGTCTCATTCCCTTTATTTGCTTCCTTTGTCTAGCGTTTCAAAATGAAGTGATTTGGAATCTCAACCACAATTTTTAAGTGACAATAGCAAAAATATGCCTACACAAGATCCCTTTGAACTAAAAAAGACTGCATTGACAAGTACTAACTTTAAAGCTCAAATCCATACTAACAAGAAAGCTATCACAGGAATCAAAACAACAAGACACCTTATATTCATAGCAAGAGCCATTCTTAGCTATCTTCTCCTTTATAAATTGATTGTTTTTAACAAGCTCATCAAAGGTGGTACACAAGAATAGTCAAAAAAAAAGTATTGAAGCTCTCGCTCCTTTGAGTAGTGTTTATTCCTGCAAAAAAAAGTATCTTGATTGTACACAAGAATCCATGAATTTCGAATCGGGTACAACCCTTGGACCCATTCATGTTCCTCCAAACCATTAGCTCATGGCAAGTCCTTTCAAACTCCATAACAATTGCTGATTCACAAATGCATTTCTTCATTTCATGCTTGAAAGCTGATTTCTTATGATAAATATGAGAAAGCTTCTCTAGAAATTTTTTTTTTTGTATATGTCAAAGGCAAAGGTGATGAAGTGATTTCGGAAACACTTTCCTCACAACAGCACCAATAGCCGAATCTTGATTTGTAATTATAGAGATACGTGCCTTTTGATGCATGGCTTCAAGTCAGCTTTCAAACAATCAAATGAAAGTTTTTTCAAACTCATCTTGCAACAAATCACAACCAAATAAAATTGATTGACAATGGTGATTTATTCCTACAAAAGGGACAAATGGGATACTATACTTGTTGGTTTTATAAGTTGTGTCAAAAGTAATGGCATCCAACAAATTCATCATTAGCCAAACAAGATTGAGCATCCACCCAAAATAGTTTAACCAAGCGATCATCACCATTACACTAAATTGCATAAAAAAGTTAGGATTTTCAACTTGTTTCCTTCGGCAATAACACAAGACAACTTGAGTATCTCCAACATCTAATTTTTTCCTCCTCAAATCTCTAAGATGATTCCAACAATCCCTATCTGAAAATTGCTTGTCAACATTACCAAACAATGAAGTTACTTTTCCAGTAGGAATTCCTTCCACATTAAATTGCTCAACAAGGCTCTTCGCAACTCAAGTCATTTTCTTATGGCATCTAAGATAAAAGACACTTTTAGGACTAAACATGTGATGATTATGTTCATTCAAAAATGATTTTACTATCCTCTTTTTATTATCTTTACCCTTGACACCTTAAACAAGGCTCCACAACCAGTTCTAGCAGTTGAGCACTTCCTTTTAGTCTTATTGACATCCTCTACACAGTCACTCTTAAAATTTTCTTTGTATTGACTTTCAGTGCAACAAACATAAATACAACTATCACTTAATCACTTCGAGATCCTATTATACTTGATCGAATGCGAATGTCAAAACCTTGTTCCTTAGAAAAAGTTTTATAAAAATGTTCTGCCTCACCCAACGAATTAAATAGCATTCCTAGATATGGCGCATATTCCTTAACAATATTTAGAGACCACAATGGTATTCTCTAAATTAACTACTTCCAAACTAACACTTACATTAGTTAATTCTGTTCGTTTACGTACCTCCATATTTTGAGTATCACAAAAACCTTGGACATCCTTTGTCGATTAACAATCCATGAGAAAATTGATATGCATTTAATATAGAATACTTGATAATCTGCATTAACCATAGATCAAATTTGGTTAAAATTTAAAATTAACACATTCTAATTATTTCTAGCTCCTAATATGAAGTTATTACTATGTTGATACATGTATGAAGTGTTTTCCTTGGTCATTAATGAAAACTTTTACTTTTACATTAATCAAAAGAAAAATGCATAACTAGTATATCTACGAAGGAAAAGAATTTTTCTTTAACTTCTTAAAAGAGTTGTTGATCGGTCGTTGATCAAATCACAAAATAAATTCCCCACAAACCAATTAACAAATAGATAAACTACTTAGCTAGGGCAAGTAGGGGTCGAATCCACAGGGAAGGTATAAATCAAAATAAATCTTACAAAAGAAATTCTAACCTAGAAAAGATATTTTTGGGTTTTTCAATTTGTAAAATTAGAGAGAAATCTAAATTAAATAACTATAAAAAAGAGTTTAAGAGAAAAACAATGAATAAAAACATACTTCTTTTCCTTTAGGTAACTACTTTGATCAAGTGAATCATGGATCATGGACACTAAACATAAATTTGGCTTAGATTGCAATCAATTAAGAATCATAAATTACTCCAAATCGGTATATAGCCTAAGATGTAGACATCAACTTTCATTGAAACAAAGTAATCCTCTTAATATCTTAAACAACTCCATTTGAATAATTGGTATAGGAACAGACGTAATGCTAATTCCAACATGCTATGAAAATTAATCCGCATCTCGCTGACAATTAATTACAAATGTTCTAATTGCGGGTTTATCAAACCTTAGAACACGCATTAAGCTTAACTTATCCACATGCATGATAAATCAATACCAAACTTGTCTACGTCAATTTCCATCTCGGCCTAAAGATTTCGACAAGGTTTGATATCCCATTGAACCTAGGACTCCTAGCATTCAATTGTTACTTGGACCAACTTTAGCTTGACTCAAGCTACTTGAATCTAACTATAGCATTCATAAATCTCAAGATATGTTGTACACCAAATCAATCAAAGTATGAACACATAAGATGAAGCATAGAGATAAGAAACATATTCAAACGGAAAAAACTCAAATTATCAAGAACAAAAGTCTCACCAATAATTCATTGATCAAAAGTACCTAAGGAAAAGAAATATAAAAGTTTAGCTACTCATGGATTCCAAGCAATCCATGAGAGACTTACAATGCTAGAGGCCGGCGGCTGCCTCCTCTCTCCTATCGCAAAAACCTAGAGCTAAGATTAATTAGGTTGGTGTTGTAAGTTGTTCTTCTTGTTAGCTAGGGTTTTAGACTTACGAGGATATTTATAGAGGGTGGCTTAGGGTTAATTTAGAGCTAAATAAACCCTAAGGACGTGCTGGGCTGCTCTCCAAGTCTTCAAGCTCGTCCAAATAACAATTTGGGCTTAATTGGATCAATCCCGCATAAAAGGCCCAGGACAGTTTCTGTCCGCTGACTTCAGGGGCATTTTCGTCCACGAAAACGGGAATAATGGGTTTCGACCAAACACAAAAGTTGTAGATATTGGAGTTAGCTTTCCAACGGCTACTCATATGCCTCAAACGGAGCTCTGGATCAAAAGTTATGGCCAAAATACAGAAAGGTCGCCAAATCTGGAAACAAGTGAAGAGCCTTCAAGGTAAAGACACACAAGGCAGCTGGGTGGTGCGCGCATGGCATGCTACCCGACTCCCCCTGGGTGCCCATGTGGATGGCCTGTGCGCCCAGGGCGTTGCTCTCAGCCCCCATGTCGCCAGCGCCCATGTGCTTGCTGGTGGCATGTCTCGACTAGCGCTGGGCGCCCATGTGCTATGCTTGGCGCCCCATGTGGTTTGCCTCGCGACCCATGTACTCCAGTGCTTTGACACATCTTGACATGTTTTCTTGCCTTGAAATTCAACTTTGCTCATTTGCTTCAAACTCTTGAAAATCAATCTTATGATGATAAAATTGACTCTTCAAGCTCTTCAATCACGAACATATTAGCTCCATTCTTCATCCAAATTGTCCTTGGAAAATATTTGTGTAAATAATCATCCAAAAAGGCTCCAAAAAGATACAAAAATGATTATTTTGCACTTTTCTTCACTTTAACACCTATAAACACAAATATACCAAATATAAGGCATAATCAAGCATAAAATACCCTAAAAGCATAGGAAAATGACCATAAAAAGATGCATAATTTTGATCCGATCATATTTCCCCCACACTTAAGCTTTGCTAGTCCCTAGCAAACTAAGGTTAATCCTAAGAAAACAAAAAAGGTTAGTCCTAAACTAAGCAACATATTGATTCCACTTTCGTAGGTGTATGGCGGCACTTAGCATGTGACACAAGCCTTTAAACCTCTATACGTCTATAAAGGAGGAGTTATAGTCTCCTGAGGGTTTACTTAACTAGAACGATACCCACAAACATTATGTAACATTAACTAGAGACATCAAACTTTAGAAAACAAAGTATTTCTAACAAATTAAGAATTTAATCTACATTTTCTAGTCAATTGCAATACAAGTTAGTGAAAATACAAAGACCATAAAATTCAAATCAACTATGCACAAAATCACTCCAATCAATAATGTAAGTTCTAAGATCAACATACCTTGGATAAATCTGACAAGGAAAACTTACCATAAGCTTGCATTTTCATCAATTTCCAAAGAGAAAGTAATATCATGGATATTAATCAAAAATTAAGATGGGTTTTAAAAGAAATAGCCCAAAATTTCTAAGCAAGGTTACTAACCTTAGAAGTGTCCATGAATTGGGGCTACTATCTCCCTTTATTTGAGGTTACTAACACTCATTTTTACAAGAGGGACAATATTTACGCTTTCCATGCCTCTTATCCTCTTTCCAAGGGTTACTAACTCCTTTTGTCAAAGAAAAGAGTGACAACAATGGATTAATTAACAATTTTTTATATATATATATATATATATATTTTTAAGCAAGAAAATATCTCTTCTCCTCTTAACATGAAAACACTTCTTTTAAAAGATTTAAGCTACCCTTCATACCCCCACACTTAGTCTTTGACATATCCATGACATACTTCTATAAATGTACACAAGATTCAACACAATTTCTAGAAGTAATGCACTTGTCAAACCATTTTTGGGTATGAAAAACTTTATTAATTGCACTTCTCAATCAAAGAATGAAATTATACATAAGAAAATTTGAAAAATATTTTCAATGTATTCAAACTAATTAATATTATAAAAGACTATACTCATGGAAATTATATCAAAATTTAATAGAGATATAAAACAATTTTTTATTTTCTTCAAAAATTTTGAAAAATTTGTCTCTGATCAATAAGATAGAAAAGAAAATAGGATCTTGAAAATAGACTAATTCTTCCCCCCACACTTAAAAGACACATTGTCCTCAATGTGTGATGTGCTAGTATTTTGACAAAAAAATTTAAAACATGTGGTTTTGAAAACTTTTGGAAAAATGAAGTGCACAAGTAAGACTCGATCTAAAAAGTGAGTAAGTGTCGACACAATTTAATAAATCAAGCAAACTTACTACTAGCAATAAATCACAATAAATGGGGTAATCCAATTAATTGAACACATGCAAGAGTTAATTCACTTAGAAAGTATGCATCCAATCTTTGAGCAAATTAATCTAAACATATCAATCATAGCATTCAAACACATAAGTCTTACATAAGATCCAAATAGAACAAATACAAATACAAATACAAATGCATGCAATGTCATGATAAAAATGCAAAACATAAAAGGGTTCATAACATATGACATCCTAAGGATAAGAATTAATGGCCTCTCCTTGGTCTCCTTTGACCCATGGAATCACGTAATGTGTCTTCCATTCTCTCCATGTAAGCTCTCATCTCACTCCTATGTTGTCTCATCTCTCGAACCATAAGTTGTTGAAATTCTCTCATAGGAAGCTCTTGGAAATTTTCTTCATCAACTTCCAAGGATGGTTGTCTTGTCCCTTGTGATTGTTCAAGTCCTTGTGCATAAGTCCTTCTTTGCACATTGTACCAATGTACCTCATTGGCAACAACTCTCCTCCTTAAACCCAAATGACTTAAACAATTCACATCAATGACATTGTCTTCATTGTTGAAGCAATACTCACCATCGACTTCAATTTCTTCATTGACCAAAATCTTGCTAATCAACAATGGAAAAACAAATGCCTTATCTTCATGTGAAGAGTGAACTATTTCCCATATCCTTGAGCGCAACAACCTAGCCATTGGTATTCCATTACAATGACCTAATCCATGGCAAAGCTTGTCTACAACATAGAAGTCTTCAATGCGAAGCTTATGCTTGTTACTACTCCTAGGAATGACATTATGATGTAATAAGTAACACACAAGTCTATCCCTTGGTTCCATGTATTTGACTCTTACCTCTCTACTCCCTTGGTTATCCATACTAAGAGGAATGTTAAACCTCCTTAAAGCACCATCCCTTTTCCATGTGCTTTCGGTGGCGGTCCTTTGCTCTCCATTAACATAAGTAAAATAGAACATACTACCCTCATTGTTCAAATCAAGTAAACGGCATAGATATTCTTCATCAACTACAATGTACTTACCTTTGACCATTGTGTTGATGGTGTAGGAATAACCATCACGCTCCTTGTCTATGTTGGCATAAAATTGTTTCACCAAATTGGGATAGTAGTTTCCATCTACTTGAAGAAGTGATCCCCAACCTCTATTGACAAACAATGGACTAACTCCAAGTTCTTGATCAATGTTAGTTGGAAGCACTTTTCCTATAATGAAAGAGTTGTTATACCTTGCTTCATACCACTCTTGACATTCATTATCAACAAATATGGGTGGCGGCACACTAAGGTAAGGTTATATGGTGGTTTCCTCCTCAATAGGTGCGGTTTGGGGTGTTGATGCTCTTGCTCTCACTCTTCTCGACATTTTCTCGAACACTTGGTGGGCACTAGGTTACCTTGTAGGGTTTCTTGAAAAATTTTTCTTTAAAATCCAATGTAGCACTCCCCAATGCTCTAAAATGCTCCAATCAACTTCCAAACTATCTCTTATCTCATTTCTAATCACTCCAAACAAGAATCCAAAGAAAACAACCACTTTTCCAAAACTTGATAATTTGAAAAATTGATGGATTTGATGGAAAAAGTGTTGAATGTTCAAATGGGTAAGTGTTTAAGGTGATAAAAAGATGAAAGAAATTATTTGTAAGTGATGAAGTAGTAAAATTTGAAAATTAAAGTGAGTGAATATGTGAATGTAGGCAAGAGAAAAGAAAATTAAGAGGCTTTTGGATGAAGATGGGTGTTGAAGGATTTGAAGTGGGTGTTGGGTGGTATTTATAGTATTTGAGATAGGTGATGGGTGTAGTGAGTTGGGTGACATCGGCATAGCATGGGTGCATGGCATGGGTGCTGTCCGCGCATAGCCCAGGGCACATGGGTGCCCAGGCCAACCTGCTGGGTGCGCAGGCAAAGCGCCTGGGCGCACAGCCGGCGTCGGCCTCCAGCACAGGCCCTTGCGGCTGGGTGCCCAGGCTTACGACATGGGGCCCCAGCTGGAGTCGGGCTTGGTCCCTTTTTGCTTCCAACTTCCAATTTTTGCTTCCAAACTCAATCCCAACTTCAACTCAATTGCCATCCAAAAATCTTATAAATTTCCCCAATTTCTTCAATCCAAAAGCACTTGATTTTCACCAAAAATTCCACTTGATAACCATCAAAAGATTGACCTTATTTCCTTATCACTTAAGAGTCTATATGTATGAGATGCATGAAATAATTATACAATGATAATATGCATGGGAAAACATTCAATTCAAGAAAATTAATTGATATGTATCAATCATCAATCAAACATAGGAAATTAAATGAGATTAAAGTTCAAGAAAGCTTCTCTATTTTTGCGAAGTGTAAGCTCCAATTGCTCTTCATGTGTGCTTCCTTTCCTTGTCTCCATTGCTTGATTGATTCCCTTGAGTTGAAAATGCAAAATGACCTATAACTAAGAAAAACAAAATTCAAAAGAAAAGATAGATGTTAGTGTATTGGGTTGCCTCCTAATTAGCGCCTTCATTTAATGTCTTTGGCTAGACATCCTCGTGGACTATTCTCCATTGGTGAAGGAATGTTAAGTGTGCTCCTTCAAAAGTTCCACGGTGATGTTGAGAGTGTCACTCATGGCTTTGAAAAGTTCAATTATGGCTCCATCAATTTTGAGTAACTTCTCTCGAGCTTCCTTCAATTCCTTGTTGATGTTTTCACGCGTGTTGTTGGAAACTTTGCCTCTTTCTCCAAGCTTCTCTTTGTTTTTCTTCTTAATCCAACTTGGAGGTGCAATTGCTTGAGTCAATGCTTCCAATGCTTCATATGCGTCCTTCACAGTCCTATCGAACAAGGGTATGTTGTTGATGCTATCCACAAGAAGTTGATCATCGACTTCTAATCCTTGATAGAAGCACTCGATCAAAACTTGTTGTGAAATGCCATGTTGAGGGCAATCGGCACAAAGTGTCTTGAATCTCTCCCAAGCTAGGTGGAAATTCTCATCTTTGCGTTGTCGAAAAGTTGTAATCCTTTGCCTCCCCTTTGAAAGTTGCTCACTTGTCATGGTTGAAGATGTTGTACCTAACTCTTTCTTTACCCACTTTTCCACTACACAAACAAAATCATTAGTTTTCAAAGATACATTTGATGAAAGTTTGGGATGAATTACATCACCATCAAACTCCATCGTCAATGAGCCATCAACAACATCGATTTTGGTGTGAGAAGTCCTTAGGAAAGGCCTTCCTAATAAAAGAGGGCATTGATCCTTTGTAATTTCTCCTTCCATTTCCATAACAAAAATGTCAATAGGAAAAATTAAATGTTGCACTTTAATCAAAATGTTCTCTAGCACACCTTTGGGATGTACCAAAGATCCATCGGCCAATTGAAGAATAACATCAGTGTATTTTAAAGAACCAATTTTTAAATTTTGATAGAAAGAATAAGGAATAACACTTAAAGATGCTCCTAAGTCAAGCATAGCATTATCAATGATAGTATTTCCAATTGAATTTTGGGGGTAAATGTATTTGCAAAACAGCAGAAACTGTTGCTCCAACATTCAACTTACCTTGCAACCTTTTCTTGTTTGTACACAATTGCTTAAGAAGTTTTGCATACCTTGGTACTTGTTGAATTGCATCAAGAAGTGGGATGTTGACCTCGACCTTTTGAAAATATCCAAGATGTCTTGATCTTCATCTTCTTTCATTAATTTCCTTGACTTGGTTGGAAAAGGTTCCTTCTTTGAATCCAATTTGGGCTTGACCACAGAAGTTTCCTTGGCTTCTCCATTATCCTTGACAAATTCGAGAATAATGGTTTCATCATCTTCAATCTTGACTTCCTTTGCTAGCACATGCAATTCTTCTTCTTTCTTGCTTGTCACTTCATCCATTGTAGACTTAGTTGGATATGGTTCGTCCAACTCCTTCCCACTTCTCAAGGTAATAGCATTCACATTCTCCTTTGGGGGCACTTTTGATTGAGATGGGATCTTGTTTTGGCCTTGTGCTTTGAGCTCACTCACATCACTTGCCAATTGACCTAATTGCTTCTTGATGATCTCCATTGTCTCTCTCATTTGTTGCATTCCCTCAGAATAGTGTGAAGATTGCCTTGGATAATTATTTGGCCTTGCTTGGTAAGCACCTTGGTTCCCATAAGAATTGTAGCTTCTTGGAAATGGCTCTTGTTTCCTTTGAAATCCTTCTTGCATTCCTAAAGCATTGACTTCTACAACATCATCTTCGACCAACTATGGACACTTGTCCGTGTGATGTCCTAATGAACAAATCCCACAAACCTTTTGCACACTTGATAAGTTCGATTTGACCAAATCGGTGAGCAAAGCAATTTGTTGATTTGCTTCTTCAATTCGTTGCTCCAATGTAGAAGAATGGGTTGAGACTTCATTGATCTTCCTAATGTTTCCATCTCTTTGTGCACAATTCTCGCGAGTACCAAATTGTTGTGTGTTGGCGGCCATGTTCTCGATCAAAGTCCAAGCATTGGTGGGAGTCTTGTCGATGAAAACCCCTCCACTTGCAGAATCTATGGAAGATCTATCAAATGGGGGTAAACCTTCATAGAAATACTGAATAAGCAATTGTTGAGGAATTTGATGATTTAGACAACTTGAGCACAACCTCTTGAAACGTTCCCAAAACTCGTACATAGTCTCGCCTTGGGATTGCTTAATTCCACTTATCTCCTTTCAAATGCTTGAGGCTTTATGAACAGGAAAGAATTTTTCCAAAAACAATTTCTTAAGGCTCGTCCAAGTGATTGAACCACTAGGCATGTAGTACAACCAATCCTTTGCACGATCCATAAGGGTAAAAGGAAAAGTTCTAAGTTTAAATTGCTTCTCAGAGATACCTTGCATCTTCATGGATGAACAAACAATTTGAAAATCTGTGAGATGTCGATGTGGATCTTCTCCAGCCATACCATGAAATTTTGGCAATAATTGAATGAATCCAGACTTGATCTCAAAATTTTCTTCATTGGTTGGGTATTGAATTGCTAAGCGCTGTGTAGTCACATTTGGGGCAGCAAGTTCCCTCAAAGTCCTATTGTTGTTTTCTTCGGCCATGTTTTCTCTTGGGGGTTGTGATTCCAAACTTGATGAAGAAGTGGTGGATCGTGGAGAGCTAGCTTGAGAACTTGGTGTTGACGAATCTCATCCTTGTTCTCGAAAAAATTCTCCTTCCTTAGTGCAAAGAGTGTATGTTCAGGCTCAGAATTGAATTCTAAGTCCTTGGTACCACTACTCCTTGTATTTGGCATACAACACCTAGAAAGAACTTAAACAAAGAATCCAACAATAACAAGTAATTTGGAAAATAAAAAGTAAAGGAAAATTAACTAAACTAAAAATTGAAAAGAAAAATAACGAAAAATATAAAAGATAAAGGTAAGAAATTCTTAAGTAATAATTCGCCTTCAATTATGTAACCTTCCCCGGCAACGGCGCCAAAATCGTGATCGATCGTTGATCAAATCACAAGATAAATTCCCCACAAACCAATTAACAAATAGATAAACTACTTAGCGAGGGCAAGTAGGGGTCGAATCCACAGGGAAGGTATGAATCAAAGTTAAATCTTACAAAAGAAATTCTAACCTAGAAAAGATATTTTTGGGTTTCTCAATTTGTAAAATTAGAGAGAAATCTAAATTAAATAACTATAAAAAAGAGTTTAAGAGAAAAACAATGAATAAAAACATACTTCTTTTCCTTTAGGTAACTACTTTGATCAAGTGAATCATGGATCATGCACACTAAACATAAATCTGGCTTAGATTGTAATCAATTAAGAATCATAAATTACTCCAAATCGGTATATAGCCTAAGATGTAGACATCAACTTTCATTGAAACAAAGTAATCCTCTTAATATCTTAAACAACTCCATTTGAATAATTGGTATAGGAATAGACGTAATGCTAATTCCAACATGCTATGAGAATTAATCTGCATCTCACTGACAATTAATTACAAATGTTCTAATTGCGGGTCTATCAAACCTTAGAACACGCATTAAGCTTAACTTATCCACATGCATGATAAATCAATACCAAACTTGCCTACGTCAATTTCCATCTCGGCCTAAAGATTTCGACAAGGTTTGATATCCCATTGAACCTAGGACTCCTAGCATTCAATTGTTACTTGGACCTACTTTAGCTTGACTCAAGCTACTTGAATCTAACTATAGCATTCATAAATCTCAAGATATGTTGTACACCAAATCAATCAAAGTATGAACACATAAGATGAAGCATAGAGATAAGAAACATATTCAAACGGAAAAAACTCAAATTATCAAGAACAAAAGTCTCACCAATAATTCATTGATCAAAAGTACCTAAGGAAAAGAAATATAAAAGTTTAACTACTCATAGATTGCAAGCAATCCATGAGAGACTTACAATGCTAGAGGCCGGCGGCTGCCTCCTCTCTCCTTTCGCAAAAACCTAGAGCTAAGATTAATTAGGTTGGTGTTGTAAGTTGTTCTTCTTGTTAGCTAGGGTTTTAGACTTAAGAGGGTATTTATAGAGGGTGGCTTAGGGTTAATTTAGAGCTAAATAAACCCTAAGGACGTGCTGGGCTGCTCTCCAAGTCTTCAAGCTAGTCCAAATAACAATTTGGGCTTAATTGGATCAATCCCGCATAAAAGGTCCAGGACAGTTTCTGTCCGCTGACTTAAGGGGCATTTTCATCCACGAAAACGGCAAAACTGGGCTTCGACCGAAACACGAAAGTTGTAGATCTTGGAGTTAGATTTCCAACGGCTACTCATACGCCTCAAACAGAGCTCTGGATCAAAAGTTATGGCCAAAATACAGAAAGGTCACCAAATCTGGAAACGAGTGAAAAGGCTTCAAGGTGAAGACACACAAGGCAGTTGGGTGGCGCGCGCATGCCATGCTACCCGACTCCCCCTGGGCGCCCATGTGGATGGCCTGTGCGCCCAGGGCATTGCTCTCAGCCCCCATGTTGCCAACGCCCATGTGCTTGTTGGTGGCATGTCTCGACTAGCGCTGGGCGCCCATGTGCTATGCTTGGCGCCCCATGTGGTTTGCCTCGCGACCCATGTACTCCAATGCTTTGACACATCTTGACATGTTTTCTTGTCTTGAAATTCAACTTTGCTCATTTGCTTCAAACTCTTGAAAATCAATCTTATGATGATAAAATTGACTCTTCAAACTCTTCAATCACGAACATATTAGCTCCATTCTTCATCCAAATTGTCCTTGAAAAATATTTGTGTAAATAATCATCCAAAAAGATACAAAAATGGTGGTTTTGCACTTTTCTTCACTTTAACACCTATAAACACAAATATACCAAATATAAGGCATAATCAAGCATAAAATGCCCTAAAAGCATAGGAAAATGACCATAAAAAGATGCATAATTTTGGTCCGATCAGTTGCAATAAGGTAAAAGCATGCAGATCATCATCAATTAAAAAATGAACATTAATTAAAATTAGCAAGTTCTATAAAAATTGTTCTAGAAAGAAGTAAATTGATTCAATTTTTGACCTAAAAATGCTAGCTCCTTATAAATGCATATAACTTTTGAAAGCAATAAACCAAAAGAAAAGAACCCCAAATGATACTTAACTAACAAAGCATAAATCAAGAAACTAATCTGCACACTATAAACATTTTACAAACATTTGTAACTCAAATCTAAACACTCCAAAAGTTGGAAGCTTTTAAGATAAGAGGTTTTTTTTTTTTTTTGCCAAATTTCAAGATAAGAGTTTACAACCAACAAATCATGCTATTAATTCTAATAGAACTAACATAAAGAATAAAATATTAAAAAGACAAGAAACTGTTGGACTTGGGCCGCCCATAATGGGCTTGACCCAAGACCAAGGAAATGGTGAACGGTTAACAAACCGTTTTACCACATCTTCCATTTCCTTTTAATTAGAACATGTCATGCTATTTAAAAAAAAAACTACATTTTGGTAGTTATTGTTTCAAAATTGAAACAAGTTTCTAGCTTTGTGAATTAGACCGAACGAAGAGAAGTGCAAACCGAAGAAGCAAAAGAGGGAAAAACTTTACATCATTAATCAACTTGATCTAGACTTGGTTCTTGGATTGTACAAGTGAAAGTTTTGATTCTAGTGAGAGAAGTCAGACCGCGAGCAAGTAATCTATGGGTATTGTGTTATTTACGCTTCCGCAAAAAGGTAAGTTTAAGAACTTATCTAACCGTTTAATTTCTACATATGGTATCAGAGTCTGGTTTATGCGATGCTTGGTAGTATTCTCTGCCATTTGCGGTATTTATTTCTTAATTTTATAAACACGTTTTGGTGGTTGATAATTATTATGGGATTTTATTTGTATTGATTTGTTTGATGCATGTCTAAGGTTAGAAACATTATATGTATAATTTTAGGAGTTTTGTTTTGAGAACCTTAGACAAAACATGTGGACTAGGTTATGTGCGACTGTTGTAAATTGAGGGCTTGTTTCGGTGGGAGCATTTCTTTTTGCTCCTGGAACAGTAATTGAAATTTATCACTCATTTTTGCAGATATGACGCTCATTAGGAAGCATCCGAGAATGAGCATGTTTAGGTACATAGAGACTGTGTTCCAGATGGGGGAAGAACACATCTTGGAGGGAGATCCGAAATAGCATCTGATTGCTGCACTGCCCGATGACTGGGATACATTCAAAGTGGGCAGATATGAAAAGGCTATCACTCAGTCATTATTGGCAGTTGTTGTGGATATTTTCGTCGAGGACAAGAGAAGACGAAACATATCTCCGACTCAGGGAAATACCATGAAAGACACTGAGCTTCGTCATGGAGTGATTCGGGATGCCACTACCTCTACTATCTGAAGAGACCATGCTACCTTTTTGCAGTCATGGGTGCAAAGTTTAGAGGGTAATCCGATTCAGGACTATTCAGATCCCGAGGAGGATTTTGACCTGGATGAGGATTCCGAGGAGGATTTCGACCCGGACAAGGATCCTGAAGAGGATTTTGACCCGGATGAGGATCCCGAGGAAGAGTTTGAGGAGTCAGCCTCAACCATGGGTTCCCCACAGCTACCACTACCTAATCCTTAGCCTTTACAGCCTCCCGCCTCACCCCGTCCTCTTATATTTGGAGGAGGACCTCATAGACTTCAGACTGCAAGGAAGTCGATGGCTAAGAAGTCCGTCATAGGACCAAGTCATCATGTGAGATTTGATTTGTCTCACGAGAGTGCTTCTTCTAACAGTGATTCCTCTGATAGTTAGGGACGTGTGCTGGATGTTCTCTCCCAGGTTCCTTCATAGGATTAAAATGTTTAGATAACATTGTTCATGTTTGTTTCCTAATTTCATGAACTTGGATGTTTATTTCTTTTTGGACATATTTTGTTGGTTCTTTTTGTTTGAATCTATATATGCACTTCATTTCTTAAATGATATTGGTATTGTTGTTCCCTTTCATTATGAATTGTTGTGTTGTGCATATTTTGATAGTATGTCTAAATTGAGTGGGAATTCTGAAGTTGGTAGGATTCAAGGAATTCTCACTTAAGAACTGTGATTTTGCTTTTCTTTATTAATAATGATTGTGAGACATTAGGAAATGAAAGATGATTGGATATTTCATTATATCTCTTTCGATTTTATTCCTTGTGTCAAATTATTGTTGATTAATATATGAAGTGGCAAAATTAGTTTTTAAAGTACGTGCTACGAGTGCTATGTACTAATATTGTATCTTGGTATAATTAACTCAGAATGGCAGCCAAGAACATCATACCTGACCTCAACAAGGGTGAGAAACTGAATGGTGACAATTATAATATTTGGCACCGGAAAGTTCAGTACATCCTTGAAGAGCAAGAGGTACTTGAAATCCTCAGTTTTATCATGGCCGAAGTTGAGCAAGGGTTTACCACTCAACACAAGCAAGACCAAGAGGCATTCTAAACTTGGAAAAGAAAGAACAGCATAGCGCGAATCACGCTGCTTAGCTGCATGACTGACGAGCTCATCTGTGAGTTCGAGGAGTATGCCACTGCTCAGGGGATGTGGAATGCACTGAAAAAGAAGTTCGGAAATGTCTCTGACAATAAGCTCAAGCAACTTGTCATCAAGTTTGACAACTACAAGAAGCGCCCTGAAAATAAAATGAGGCAGTATTTGCAAGAGATGTCAAACATGATGCGTGAGCTCAAGATTGCTGGACATGTGTTGAATGATCAACAACAAGTGCAAGTCGTGGTTCGCTCTCTTCCAAGGGTTTAGGAGTACATGAATGCGATGTTGACTCACAATGACAACATCAAAACTTTTGCTGATATTCAACGTCACCTAGAGCTGGAGGAAGAGGGGTTAAGCCGATGAGCAATCATCCTGAAGTTATACATGGCTCAATCCAGAAAGCGCTGTGGTTCTAGCCACAAGCGGAAGAAAGGTGGTAAGAATGTCAAGTAAGATGACAATTCTGAACCACATGCTAAGAGAGCCAAGACAAACAAGCGCAAGAAAGGCCGACGTGCCGGAAAGAACAGAGACAAGAGTAAGGTTACTGGCTACAATTGTGGCAAGCTGGGACACTTCGCTCGTGAGTGTACTGAGCTGAAGAAGGTAACACCTAAATCTAGTACTCCTTATTATAGCTACGTAACTAGCTCGGTAATGTTGACTGAGAGTCACTCTTTGTGGACTGTAGACTCAGCAAAAACAGACCATGTAGCTAGGAGCCGAAAAGCATATGTGGAATACCGTCGCATTCCAGCCGGGACACGTTGGATATACATGGGAAACGAAACCGCTATAAAGGTGAAAGGAACTGGAACTTGAAAATTAGATATGCAAGGAGGCCAAACCTTTGTTTCTTCATGATGTCCTACATGCACCGGAAGTGTGACGTAACTTAACATAACTTAGTATCTGTTACTGTACTTATGTCGTTGGATTTCTCTTTGATTTTCTGTAAAGACTACGTGAAGTTGTATTTAGGAAAAACTTATGTTGGTGTGGGATATTTCTTTAATGGTTTTATTGTGTTGGACACATCTTTTGATGGTAAAAGTTGTTGTTTTTCTTATATGACATCTACATCTTCTGATAATTGTGGAATTGATGTGAATGTATGGCATTCAACACTTGGTCACACTGGGCAAGATAGAATGAACAATTTGGCTAAAGAAGGTCTTTAAGGATCTCTTTCCAAAGTGGACTTGCCAACATGTGAGCCATGTCTTGCGGGAAAAGCAACAAGAAAACCTTTTGGGAAATCTAAAAGATCTGAAAACCATCGCAAATAATTCATTCAGATATTTGTAGTCCAATGAATAAGAGGGCAAGGTATGGTTCCTCATATTTCATCACATTCATAGATGACTATACACGTTATGGTCATGTCTATTTGGTTTCTCACAAGACTGAAGCTTTAGATTGTTTTAGACGATATATGTTACAAGTGGAGAATCAATTAGACACAACGATTAAGATTCTTAGAACTGATCGTGGACGTGAGTATCTGTCCGATCAATTCAAAGAACTTTGTGATGAAAAGGGAATAGTTCGACAGCTTACTCTTCCTAGAACTCCTCAACAAAATAGAGTTGTTGAGTGAAGGAATAAACGCTGTTGGAGATGGTTAGGTCAATTATGGCGCAAGCTAGTCTACCCATATCTTATTGGGGTGATGCACTATTGACTGCTGCCTACATACTTAATCGTGTGCCCTCAAAATCGGCAGAGTCTACTCCTTATGAACTGTGGGCAGGTTCAAAACCGGACTTGTCACATATGCGCCCATGGGGTTCCGCGGCATATGTTCATGATACGTCTTATAAAGATGGAAAGTTTGGACCAAGGGGTAAGAAAAGTATCTTTATACGATACAGTGAGCACTCTAAAGGTTATGTTTTTATCGGAGAAAACTCTGACGGAAGTGTGACCGAATTGAAATCACGGGATGCAACATTTCTGGAAAATGATTTTCCAACAAGAGGAGACATTGATAAGGACTTTTATCTCAATGAGATAGAAGAACTTGATCTTGCCGTACCCAGCAAATCAATCGAAGTTGAGGATGAGATACTTCCTTCGCTTGATTTAAGCGGGAGTATAAGTAGACTTAGTGGTGAACTTACTGAACCACGTAAAAGCACAAAAATAAGAACTCTGAAACGTCGTTTTAACATAGAAAGAGAAGTTTTTCTTGTTGCTCAACTTAATGATGAGCCTACCGTGCAGCAAGCTCTTTTTGCTCCTAATCGAGATGAATGGATGAAAGCAATGGAAGATGAAATGGAGTTTATGAAAACAAATGAAGTCTGGGACTTGGTTGACCTGCCGCCTAATCGAAAGGCAATTGGGAGCAAAGGCAGATGGGTCCATTGATAAGTATAAGGCTCGCCTAGTGGCGAAGGGCTATACTCAACAAGAAGGTATAGACTATGAAGAAACTTTCTCTCCTGTGCTGAGATTTGGTCCTATACGTATTATACTAGCTATTGTCGCACATTTAGACCTTGAATTACATCAAATGGATGTAAAGACAACATTTCTGAATGGAGATCTAGATGAGGAAATCTATATGGAACAACCCTTGGGTTTCATAACACAAGGTGAAAAGCGCAAAGTTTACAAGCTGAAACGTTCCATATATGGTTTGAAACAAGCATTTAGGCAATGGTATTTGAAATTTCATCAAGCATTAGTGTCTCTTGAATTCACTACTGTAGATGAAGATCATTGCGTGTATGTCAAAAGGTCAGAGGGTAATTTTGTAATATTAACTCTCTATGTTGATGATATCTTGTTGGCCAGTAACAACAAGGAGTTTCTGCTTACCACTAAGAAGTGGTTATCCTCTTCTTTTGAGATGAAGGATATGGGCGAAGCGTCATATGTACTTGGTGTGAAAATCATCAGGGATCGCTCAAAGAAGTTACTTGCATTGTCTCAAGCACCTTACTTCTTGAAGATGCTAGAGAAGTTTCGCATGCACAATTCTAATATTGTGAAAACTCATATGGTTGAGGGCATACACTTGAATAGTGATATGGGACCAAAGACTCTAGAAGAGAAAAAGAGAATGGAAAAAGTTCAATGTTCCAGTGCGATTGGTAGTCTGTTATATGCAGTAATGTGCACGAGGCCAGATATATGTTTTGTTGTAGGCTGTTGAGTAGATTTCAGTCCAACCCAGGTGAGAAAACCGGGAAGCTGTCAAAAGAGTTTTTAGGTACTTGCGAGGGACCGTGGATTACTGTTTATGTTATCAAGGAGGAGGAGATTTGCGATTAATTAGTTATACTAATGTAAGTCATGGGGATGACTTGGATGAGCAAAAATCCACTCAAGGATACACTTTCTCACTTAGTGGAGGAGTAATTTCTTGGAGTAGCAAGAAACAAACTTGTGTATCACTTTCCATGAGGGAAGCTGAATTTGTAGCTAGCACGGCAGTTGTACAAGAAGCGATATGGCTTAGAAGATTCCTTTAGCATTTAGAAATTGTGCCAAATGCTGAGGATCCTGTGACTATATTTTGTGATAGTGACGCAGCCCTAGCCTACACTAAGAATCAAAAGTATCACGGTAGAACTAAGCACATTGATGTCAAGTACAATTTTATACGAGATGTTATAGTACAGAAGCAAATTAATATGCAATATATAAACATTACGAGGATGGTTGTTGATCCTCTGACTAAGCCAGTGTCATATGAGAAGTTCTTCACTTTTCTCAAAATAATTGGAATGCTCAAGTTGTAGTGTGTATTTTCTTTTGTATTGGGATTGCACCTTGATGTTTTAATGGTTATGATACCTTATTTGATCATTCCAACTTATTTTGACAAATAGTGAATTGCATATTAATTATACATAGCACATATATATATATATATATCTTTTTATAAAGGCATGTCGAGACAGGTAAAGATTGGCTCACTCACACGAGCAATCAACTCAGTAGATGAGATGAGACTATTTAATGTTGCAAAGATAATGAAATGCAATTTGAACAAATAAGTCGCCTTGATATTTTTATCAAGATGAGGTCAATTATATGTACAATGTACATAGACCGACATGAATACCCACTATTCATGAAATCTGTCTGTTGAAATGTCAGATGTGAGTACTTAGTTTAAGGCGCCAAAGTTTAAAGGGGCGAGCACTAAGTGACTCAAGTTAAATACCAAGTAGCTGCATTAATTGCGCTATAAAGAGTGGTATTTGAACTAAGATCTGTAAGGTGTTTGTTAAATAGCATGACATACGCTCCAATAATTTGTTATGTGGAGAAGCTTCACCGTAACACATGTTTCATACCACGTGGGCAAGAGCGACCAACAAGGAAAACAAGAGAACTAACCCGAGCTACTCGTTGTGTGAGATCCTTGAATAAATATTATACTCTATGTGACTTATGATCATATCAAGGAGTGCTAGGTTGGTGTATGTTACTTTAGCTTGGAAGCAATGGTCATACATGAATTAACCTGCGTGAACATGTCTAGGAAAGCAACCAATTTATTGTGAAATGGTATAGTTACCAGAAGGAAGACTGATTGTATGTGTACATCTCTGTCAGTATTTCATAAGCTGGCCAGCCAAGTTGCCAAGAGTTTTGGCGTAGACTTGAAACAAAATGCATCATGGTACCTAGGAGTCGAGTACGGCGTTGATGGGATAAGAGTACTTGGACTGATGCAACATAAATAAGTCTGGGGCATAAGTGAGTTTAGTTATTATCATTAATCTGATTTGATACAAGGGTTGTAGCAGCTACAATGACCCTAACAGGCATGTAGATAAGTGCTCCAGAATTGCAGGTATTACTCGTCGGTCGTACGATCCATTTACCAGTATGAACTAGATCTTCGAGTTGTGTTTTACTTGGTGTACGGTCAATCCCATTTGTGCGAGTGGGAGTATGTTGGTCGACCAAGGAAATGGTGAACGATTAACTAACTGTTTCACCACATCTTCCATTTCCTTTTAATTAGCAAATGTCATGCCTATTAAAAAAAACTACAGTTTGGTAGTTATTTTTCAAAATTGAAACAAGTTTTTAGCTTTGTGAATTAGACAGAACGAAGAGAAGTGCGAACCGAAAAAGAAAAAGAGGGAAAAGCTTTAGATCATTAATCAACTTGATCTAGACTTGGTTCTTGAATTTTACAAGTGAAGGTTTCGATCCTAGTGAGAGAAGTCAGACTGCGAGCAAGTGATCTACGGGCATTGTATTAATTACGCTTCCGCAAAAAGGTAAGTTTAAGAACTTATCTAACCGTTTGATTTCTACATAAACAAATAAAGATTACTAAAAAAGGAAGACAAACCTAGTTATGGCAAGGTTACCACGTTTTCATTAATGACCAAGGAATTTATCTAAGGTTCTCAAATACGAAATCTGATGGAAACGCCAAAATCAAAGCAACAAAATAGAACGATCGAAGAGAAAGTGAGCTTTTAATACAGGATTATATGGCAGCCAAAAGAAGGATTTTAACTGGTAATTTTGTGAAACATGATGGAATATAGTAAAAAGAGGGAAAATTCATCGGGATAAGGATGAGAGAGAGGGGGAAGAGAATAAAGAAGCGCACGTGAGATTGCACATGCGTGAGAGAGATAAAATGGCTTAATGGGCAAAAAGGCCCGTGAACTTACACCGAACCGTCAAATAAGCCCCTGAACTATTATTTCGGCCAAATAAGCCCTGTTGCCAAGGCTAAATGCTCAAATAAGGACTAAACGTTTTAAAATTTTCTCAAATAAGGATCCAAGTACACAATTCCAACAAATTAAAACACATACTTAGCAAATTTTTACAAATTAGGGAATCCTTAAATGAAAACAAATGCTTCTCATACATATACGTTAAATTTGATAAAAAAATGATATTATCATGTTAATTAAAAAATCAAACCCTATTAATCAAAATAAATTCATTAAACGTAATATGATATAAAATTATCATGTGATTTTCAATTTATATATCCCTCACACATTAGTATTAACTTATATTGTATCCAATTTGTAAAAATATACTAAGTATGTTTTCTAATTTATTGAAATTGTGTATTTTGATCCCTATTTGAGAAAATCTTAAAACGTTTAGTCCTTATTTGAGAATTTAGCCTTGGCAACAGGGCTTATTTGACTTTTTTTAAGAGTTCAGGGGCTTATTTGGCTGAAATAATAGTTCAGGGGCTTATTTGACGGTTCGGTGTAAGTTCAGGGCTTTGCCCATTAAGCCGAGATAAAATTGTTAATAGAATTAGTTTTAATCTTGTCCGTTCATTACAATGGATCTAAGGGCTGAGAAAATGTGTGTGCGTAGTTTGGTTAAATAGGACGCTAACATATGCGAAAATGCTTAAAAAAAGGCCCAGCATCCGCATTCCACAGTCAATTTTCAATTGCCACCAGACCCTTATTTAAGCATTTTCGCATGTGTTAGGGCCGTATTTAGTCAAATTCAAAGCATGGACAATAAATTGACCATTTTGGCATATGTTAGGACCTTATTTAACCAAATTGAAATTATAAGCTCTAAATCATTTTTACATATGTTAGGGACATATTTGAATTTGGCCAGCTTAATTTACTACTTGTCTACTAAAAAAGTTTAAGTTTTCAGTTGTTTTTTAATTAAAAGAAGAACCAAACTTTACAATTTTGCATAAACATTTTTCAATAACACTTCTTCAAAAAGTTAAGTGAGATTAAACATAATTATCAACTTTTCAAAGTGTCTTTGTTCTTGCTTTCAATATTAACTTCTCAAATAAACCAAGACCTATGGTATTGGGTTTGAGTTGAAAAATAACTTTTTTATTTTCAAAAACACAATTGCAAACTATTCCTAAGTCTTTAAGTTAGTTGCGAGTTTGAGTAACGGTGCATTTCTATGAATAAGAACATAGAAGATTATAACTTATAAGTGACAAAATAGTGAAATTGGACTTGTGGACCCAACCCTTACACGAGTCAGTGACTTTTTTTCCTTGATATAACAATATACTTTCAATTCAACTCTGAAACTACGTTCCGGTCGGATTTTTGGATTTAGAATTGGAATTGGATCCACTTTGTCACGCTATTTATTTTTTCTAACACTTAAAAATCCCAAGGCTAAGGCAACAGCAACATGGCGGATCCAGCTTCTGGTAGCTGGCCAAATAACACCAAAAATTTCCGGGAGAACCGAGACTGTTTATGACTGTGAGGCATATAGGTTTGGTTTACAACCCAAGAAAGAATTATAAATAAAAAAAATAGAATCACACAAACTGGATTGCTAAACACCGCCCCATTTTTGCTATTCACCGCCCCATTTTTGACGTTTTTTTACGCTTTTGCCCTTTGCTTCATTTTCTAATCTTGAAACTATCAAGAACGTAGAATAGCGTTAACGTGTTGTATTTTGATGACGATTTAAGAAAAATGAACGATAATGTGCGGTATTTTGATGACGATTTCAGAAAAATGCAATTTTTGACGAAATTTAGGACTGATGACCCGTGCCGTCACGGCAAGCCGCCCCATGAGGGCGGCTTCCCCATGAAAAGGCCGCCCCACTGGGGCGACTTAGCCAGGGCAGGCCGTCCCGGTGGGGCAGCTTCGCCACGGCAGGCCGCCCCGGTGGGGCAGTTCGGCTATTTTTTTTAAAAAAAATAATTATTATTTTTAAAAAAAAATTTTGGTCTAGTCGCCCTACCGGTGCCGTCCCCCTGGGGCGGCTGAGCCATGGCCAAGCCGCCCTCCTGGGGCGGCACTACCATGGCCAGGCCGCCTCCCTGGGGCGGCCCTACCATGGATAGACCGCCCCCTGGGGCGGCACCGGTACTAAATGCGTGATAAATTGGATTAGCCATATTGTGACAATAAATCACAACTATATTTGAAAATAAATTGGTTATCCATAAAGATAAAGAAAGCTTTCTTGTAGTTCCGCTTCTTGCTCTAAAAATGAAGAAAGACTTGTCGGAAATCCCCGGTTGGGTTGGTCCAACCAAGAAAGGCATGGGAGTCTTTGGGCATTGCTTGGTGCTCCCTAAGGTTCGATATTTTATGTGGCGTGTATTTTGGAATTTGCTACCTTTGAAATTCAATTTGAAGATGTAAAAGCTCTCTTCCTATTTTTGCACTGCTTCCGGTTGATGAGCAATGCGAGATGTGTGGTGACCAGGAATCCGCTTCTAGAAGAGCTTTCTGTTCAATAGGGAATGGGGGCACCCCCGGTCTGTTCTAAGCTACTTTCCCTTATTGTATTGTATTACCTGGGTGCACTGCGTTATTTGACCCTTCTGGGCGATCCAGTTTCTCGTATTTCTACTCGATCCAGTCTCTACTCTACCTTTTTACGTTAGTTTCTTAGCTACGGCATCTCGCTCCGGTCGTGTCATTCTTTTAACACTTCGCTTCGGCCGGGCGTTCTTTTTCTTGGTAAAGGTTTAAGGCTGGGGTTTTGTTCGTTTTACTCGCTAAACCCGTATGTACATGTACACCAGCCAGCGTCTCGTCTTAAGGGGGTTCCTCGCTGGATGTTCGGAACATTATTTTCTTGTTTGTTCCTCTCGTCTTCGTGTTCGTAACAGCGAAGGCAGCTATGGGCTATGGTTTTTATTAACCAGTGCATCTCACGTTGCTCAGCTCAATGCCTTTTTTCTTTTTATAACTACGACTGTTTGCTCGTTACACTCACAAGCACGTCTCATTTCAGAGCACTTCTTCAACACAACATAGCTGTACATCTTCGGGGACTCAAGTTGCCTTTGTGATTCTGGTCACAGCGAACTTGTACAACGACTTTCATGCTATAGTCGATAGATCTCGACGCGGTTTTCCGGATTCTGTCAGAGTGCTGGCAAAATTCCATTTGCTGCAGGCATGGTGTGGGATAATTTTCCGAATGAATAGAAGAGCATCCCTGAGCTATTCAAAAGGCGCATCGTTTTAGAGATTGTTGCTACACCTGTTTCTTTAATTGCAGTTCCTGTCATATTATGCTTATGCTAAAAACTTACTCCTTCTATTTATTGATATTTTGCGAGGAGCGCCCGCCCTCCTCCTCGCTATTCTCCGCCCTCTCGCCTTGACTAAAGCACGATTAATAAGACTAGCTGCCAGCTATAACAAGAGTTCAACTATAAGGGATATTCAGTGAAATCTATGCCCGAGACGTGCCTTCCTCAGGATCATTGAACCAATTAGTATCCATCTCAGATACCAAAATCCCACGATTGCGAGGCCTCTAGGGGGTAAGGACGAAAGAGCCACGCACACCATTGTAAGCCCGTGCGGGTTGAAGCCCAGCTCGAAAGAATGCATTGGATGGTATAAAGGGTAAAACCTATAAATAGCCCTTACCCTGTCCCCTTTGACCCTTTTGGTTGAGTATGCTATGATATTTATTGAATCAAAGATATTAATCGAAAGAAATGATAAACGAATAAATGACTCGAAAGGAATAATCAATTCAAGAGAGAATCCTATGATAAGGAATGAAATCCTTCGTTTCACAAGACCGTCAATACATTTCCTAGTTGGCAGCTTCGGCTACCAACCCGCTGAAGATTGCGATTGCTGCTCTCCTTCCTACTCTTCGCCACGAACCACACCAATAAATGATGCGATAACGTAAATAAGGGCCAGTACGCATACGCTCCCAACGGTTGTGTCCCACAGCAAATCTGAATTCTCTGCTGCGCCACCTAATCTTAAGGTGAGGCGGATGTTGTCCCATGTCTCCAGACAAGCCCGATAGAGCTGATCGACCTTTGGGGCTTAGCTTGTTTGTATACCATATGTCTTTCGAGTGAGTGATTCAAGTTCAGGAAAGACTAAAACTAGAGACTTCAACCCATTCTTTCTGTTCTTACTCAACGCCGGGGTACAAGTCTTTAGTTGATAGTGATGGGCGTACCTTGCAGAGCGATAGCGAACCCTTCTCCTTATGTCGAATCTCCCTTGGCCCTACGGGCTTTCTCTTTTTTGAACCTTATTGCATGGGGGGAAGGTTTTGATGCTAGCTCTTCCAGAGCATGACTCACCTTTTGTTCGCTGGGAGCCAGACTCACACCGGAGCTTACTTAAAAGCCAATAAATCGATCGCGTCGAAGCGGTTCAAAAGTGAACTGCAACTCTTTTTCATGATGTACTGAGGCAATTCCTAGATGAAATGGGTGAGAACTCAAGTTTCTGTTGTGGGGCGGCTAGCCGTGGCAGAGCCGTCCTAGTGGGGAGGCTCCGCCGTGGCAGAGCCGTCCTAGTGGGGAGACTCCGCGTGGTTAAGGGCAAAAGTGAAAAAGTGGCAAAAGTCAAAGGGCAAAAGTGTAAAAAATGGGACGGTGAATAGCAAAAATAGGGTTGTATTTAGCAATCCCCACTCACAAATTATAAGAAATTTGTCATATCCAAATCCTCCATTATTGAGAGGAAGAAGACCCAAAGATCAAATTAAAAATAAGAAAAATGGTAAAAAGAAAAAGAGTTTGTGGAAGGAAGATCCAACATGAAAGCAGCTTTGTTGCTAGTTCTATCGGATTAGACCCAACCCAAACCCCATTAAACTAACTACCCCACAATAAGCACCAAACCCAACCCTCTCACTTGGCCAAGCAACTCACAATTTCTTTGCTACCATTTTTCATTTTTTGAGTAAAAATCACATAAATGAGAAATAAAGAGAGGCAATGTCTCTTCCTATATATGCCAACCTCTGCATTTAATTGAAGCCTTCCTTCATTAATTAAGCCATTATCACCCACACAAAGACACTTTCCATTCTCCTCTCTTCCTCCTTAAAACCAATCCGATTATATATATTTTGTTTCTTTGATTCATTTCTCCTCTTTAACTGATTAACTCCATGTTTCCTTAACTATGTAACACTTTTAAAGAGGCCCTTTGAGTTCATTCTTCTTCTTCTTCCTTGGTTGCCAGCTCTTGCATGAAACAGGGTCTTCTCTGGCTCTGTTTCCCCTGTTTCAATGAAGTATATCCGAACCAACAGCTTGAAACGGCTATTCTCTTTGAAAAGACGCACTAGTTTTGAAGAAGATGTTGTAAATCAAAATGGGGTTTTCGAAGAAGAAGAAGTAGATAACAGTAAAGAAAGTTTCAAGGTTGTCTCAGTTTCTGAGCATTCTCAGAGACCTTCATGGAGATGCTTCTCTTTTGAAGAAATTTTTGTTGCTACCAATGGCTTTAGCTCAGGTATTTTTTTTTTTCTCTTGAACTGCTGAAGCTTTCTTCTCTTTTTGTTTTTCTTAAATGGTTTCTTAATAGGTTTTGATTTTGTTATGTTGAAAAAACAGAGAATTTGGTAGGGAAAGGAGGGTATGCAGAGGTATACAAAGGAGTGCTTAAGGATGGGGAAGAAATTGCAGTGAAAAGGCTAACAAAAGCTTCAACAGATGAAAGGAAAGAGAAGGATTTCTTGACAGAAATTGGAACTATTGGACATGTATGCCACCCAAATGTATTGTCACTTCTGGGCTGTTGCATTGACAATGGCCTTTATCTCATCTTTCAATTCTCTTCCAGAGGCTCTGTTGCTTCTCTTCTCCATGGTACAAAATGTAAAATAATCTCAAGTTTTCTTTCCATCCTCAAATCAAAGTCAACTTTTTGATTTCTGGGTTTTTTTTTTTATATATTCTTTTATTCTTCCAGATGCCAATTCGCCGGCAATGGACTGGAAAACAAGGTATAAGATTGCAGTTGGAACTGCAAGAGGACTCCTTTACTTGCATAAAGGGTGTCAAAGAAGAATAATTCACCGAGACATTAAGTCTTCAAATATTCTATTGACTGCAGATTTTGAACCCCAGGTAACCCATATCAGATTTGCTCTGTTTTCACCTTGGCTTTGATTAGTATTTTTTATTTCTCTAACTCTTTTCTTTTGAAATTGGTGTTGAAGATATCAGATTTTGGACTAGCAAAATGGCTTCCTTCTCAATGGACACACCATTCAATTGCTCCAATTGAAGGGACATTTGGGTACTCTATACAAACCTTCTCTCTTTTCTTTTCATTTATTTCCTTTTTGAGCCAAACCTGTAAAGATGGATTTGGTAAAAATGGGTAATGTTATGCGTCATGTAGGCATCTAGCACCAGAGTACTTTATGCATGGAATTGTGGATGAGAAGACAGATGTGTTTGCATTTGGAGTTTTTCTGTTGGAGATTATTTCTGGGAGGAAACCAGTTGATGCCTCTCACCAAAGCTTGCATTGTTGGGTAAAAATTGCCTCTCCTTAATAAGAAACTCACCTTTCCTTCTACTTTTGGTTTTGAAAGATGAGATGATTATGAGGGTTAATTGTACCTTTCTGAACTCATTTAGGCAAAACCACTCTTGAACCGTGAGGAGATTGAGAAATTGGTAGATCCAAGGCTGCAAGGGAACTTTGATGTTTCACAGCTAAAAAGACTTGCCTTTGCTGCATCTCTCTGCATTAGAGCATCATCGGCATGGCGTCCCACCATGAATGAGGTACTTTAATTATCTGCTCTATGCTAGACATGAATGATTGTTTTGTTTTGTGCATCACCAATAATTCAATTACTTACATACATACAGCATGTTCATCATTGATTCAGTATTCGTACGCATTTTGGATGATGACTTCTGCTTCAATATCCACCGGTCTTAGTTATTGTTTGAAACCAATTAGTTCCTATGACAGATACCATGATATTTGCATGTCAGTGGTCCATTCTATCTTCCCATTAAAGAAGGCTTTAATTCAATGCTGTTTCGTCCTTCGGAATTAGGAATTCGGATACCTTGAGATTTGAATCAATAAACTAAAACTTCTTGATAAGGATCAGTAGATTATAACAGCATATAAAAAAATATATGTCGCGCTTAGTTTCTAGCTGAGTGAGTGACAGTATTCATATATGTTTCTTTTATTTCTTAAAGAAAGGGAAAAAAACACACACACACACCAACTTGTCTTGATAAAATATGAGTTTTGTCAGCTGTCATCTTCTTAAAATTATGGTGGTTTGCCTGTAATGACTTTAGACATCGTTTTCACCAGTATGGATTGCAACATGCAAACTTAGATTTGGTCATTTTCTTGGTGCTGGAGGATGAGAGCATCCGAACTTTTACGCAATTCCAATTAGTCAGAGGATGTTCTATCCTACCTAACCTAAATCTTTATGCTAATACAGAGCAAACCCCATGTTCCAAGGATCAAAATATCATTACAAAATGATTAGGAAAGAGGATGGGGTTCCTGTTTTGACTAATCATTGTACCATATTCTATTTTAACATAAAATATGTGTTTAATTCCCACCTTGTTTCTCTATGATTTTGATTTATTTGGTTAGAAAATTTGGGTTTTCCACTTGCTGAAGCAACTGATAAGTGCAATTTGTCAAAAAAAAAAAAAAACATATAATTTTCCTAATTGATGTAGCTAAATCCTGTTCATTTTATAAGTCTAAATGTGTCAAGTGCATTAGAAAGAAGGGTTAACAGACACCAGCCTATCTGATATATATGTTTACCGGAAAAAGTCATGATTGAAGGAAAAAGGCAAATTTATTGAGTTCATGGGCCTCATTTTCTTGTCATGAAATCACATAAAGCGAATGGTGCACAAGC
>AWWV01011549.1:0-26093 GCA_001974805.1 Corchorus capsularis
CTTTTTGACATTTCAAATCACTAAACAAAGCAAATTAAACTCATGCATTATTGTCAATTTTCCTGTTAATTTGATAGGTTTTGGAAGTTCTTATGGAAGGAGACACCGACAAAGAGAAGTGGAAAATGCCAGAAGAAGAAGAAGACCAAGAAGAATTCTGGGGCTTTGAGGATCTTGAATATGAATGCCATAGTTCTTTCTCAGTTTCTCCAGAAGACACAATCTCTACTAGAAGTTCTTAAGAGGGAAAAAAAAATCCCAAAGTGCTTAAGAAAATCTCATCTTCATGTAAATACAAACAAATATTTTGCAATTATAAATACATATATATAGAAGGGTGAATTGTTGCAAACAAAGCTTCCCAATTCAATATCAGACACTCGTTTCACACTAAGAAAACTCCAACAGGAAAATGGCAGAGAAAATGTCAAATTGAGAAGAATGAGTTAACAAGTAATCACAAATTTCAACTTCATGCAAATTAAAAATGATCATAATAACATCAACCATTTGGTATTTTCTTTGTAACTTTTTTCACAAATTA
Source organism: Corchorus capsularis (assembly GCA_001974805.1). NCBI lineage: Eukaryota > Viridiplantae > Streptophyta > Magnoliopsida > Malvales > Malvaceae > Corchorus > Corchorus capsularis. The sequence continues at coordinate 545 of AWWV01011549.1, forward strand.
TATATATACAACGGAGTATTCTTATACGTGTATATCTGATTCAATGATTGATGCATGATCGTCGTATAGAGAAACACGACTCAAATCTCTCCATTCAGAAACCAAAATTTAAGCATAAAGAAAAGTTGTGGGTTATAATGAAAAGAAATTGGTAGTATTAAGCTTCCGTTCTTGTATGGATGGAGAATGAAGTGTCATGAAAAGGATAAGTATTATTGCTCATATTGATGAAACACCAATAATTAATATTATTATTAGTACTGCTATTGTCGGGTTCCCCATGTTTGCTGATGAAATTTATGTGAAAGGAAATTGTTTTAAATCAGAAACACGAGAAACAACTACATTAATTACCATGAACCATATGTCCTATAATATTAATATTTATTAATAATTAAGTACATATAAATAAATAAGAATTTGGTTCAGAAAGAAGTGACACAAGGCAAACAAAATATTGAACCAATATGAGTGTGATGCCAGGTAATGTTATATTTAGTCCTATCCCAAAGTCTTGGCTAGAGCCTGCTCTTGGTGGAACCCATGCCAGATGTGTTCTTTCTAAATTATGAATCATCTTATGCTTCTGGCTGGGGACATATATTTGGGGGTTCACTAAATTATTCTCCATTCAGAGCCCCAATCATCTCTTTACATATATAGGCAGGCTCAATATATACCATTTTTACCTAATTAGTTTCCCCTCCTTTTTTTTTAAATCCAATGGTAGAATAATAATAGTACTAAAGATATAGATAAGCAATATTCCTTTCATGATTTAATTACTTCTACTTTGTTGTCTTGTTAAAAATGATTTTCGGTCTTATTAGTTTGGTATAAAACAACCAAATTAATGTCTAATAATGGGATCTCAATCATGAACAAATTAAGCTTAAGAGTTTGAAGTTGGTTTATATAACCAACAATAGCTAGTATATCAAATAGTTCGGCATTTGCTCCCCTACCTTTCTATTCAAGTCTTGTGTGAATAATAAACAATCAATATTAAAGAGTTTTATTTTCATAATGGACCGTCTTAACTCGAACAGAATTAATCATAGACCATTAAATGGATATAAATACGGATACTTATAGTTTGAAAAAAAAGTCGGCTTATATAAAATAGTGTCCTAACCTGTTTTTCAATCTTTGGTGGTTAAATTAAAGTTTAAAATTTTTATTTCCGAGTTTTTGACTTTGATGAATTATGCATACATATTCTTAGAAATTCGATGAATTCAAAGTACATAGTAGTATTACATAATAAGAAAACTAATGAACATCTAAATAATTAACACAATAAACAAACAAACCAGATATAAAATTTACATTTTGCAAGACTTTACTTGAGAGACCTAAAATGTTTTAGTAACTTTTAAGGGTCTCTTTTTGCCTCTTGGCCACTAAACAACACATCATTGACTAAACTTTGAGCTTTAAAATAGTCCAAAGTGAGGTAAGGAAAAGAGTTAGCTCTGATTCTGCTGATTAGAAGAAATTATTAGTAACCAAAAGAAATATTAAGACATACTAATGTTTAATAAATTGAGAATTAATTAATCAATGTTGGTAAGACAAGGATTCTATACTAGGTAGTACTACAATACAGAGATTGAGCCAATTTATTTAATTTGAAATGAAATGAAAAATAATAAAGTGCAGAAGGGCAATAATGAATGAGTATTGTGAAATGGAAGCAAGAACACATGGCGGTTGATGAACAGTTAGACTTGCCCTCTTCATTATGGGGCCGGCAAAAATTAAATGCTTATGCTCCCAATTCCCAAAATTAAACCAATCAGAGCACAGCAAAAATATGTGTGTTAGTTGAACGCTTGAGAGCTTTTGTTGTTTAGGAGTTAGGAGCATCTCTAATCTTATTTTAATCTCTATTAAAAAAATTAATTTTAAATAATAATAATAATAATAATATTTTGATTATAAAGTTGAAAAGTTGTTTAACTTATAAGGACTCTTTAGAGGAACTAGTAGTGCAACCACAAATAATTCATTTACAAAACGTGGCGTTTTGAGATGGCAAACAGTTGTTTTTTTTTTGGCAAACAGTTGTTTAAGATAACGTTAATAATTAACAGATTGTTTAATTCAGCTGATATTCATCTGAGTTATCAATTTTTTTTAGTTAAAGTATATAAATATAACTTTACTTGATCAAAACCCTATTATATAAATTATGGGTCTAATCATCAAGATTATAAGTTCATTAATCAAGTGGCAAAGTCTCTATCTATCCCCTAAATTTTTTAATTAAAAATTTTTTGTGGTTAATTAATTAGAGAAGTTAATATGTGTACATATTTTTTTAATTCTAAACATATGGAAAGGGTTTTGAGGTGAATCAAATGAAATTTGTTAAGACATTTGTAGAAATGTGTTTTGGGTGTCGTAGTAGTAAAACGAATTTGATCCATTTTTTTATGTTAAAAAAGGAAAAAGAAAAAGATCAATGTCTATAGAACTGAGTGAAATTATTTCAATATCCTCTAGGTAAAGAGGTGGCAAACGGACGGGTCAGGTTTGGTTCAGGCTTAAGTTAGGTCGGGTTGAATTTGGGTCGGGTTAATTCGGGTACGGGTTAAATTTGGGTCAGGTTAATTCAGGTTCGGGTTCAGTTTAGGTTTTGGCCAAGTTATTTACCCTTTTTATCCGGATGAATAATGTCATTACCTTTTTCAAATTTTATGTATAATTTATTAGTTTACCTTTTAAACATATTCATATGAAAAACTATAGGGCATAAATGAAATTTTCATAAATTTTTGGATTCGGGTTAGGGTTTTTTCGGGTTCTGATTTTTTCCGGTTTGAGTTTTTTCGAATTCGGGTTTTTTCGAATTCGGGTATTTGACTTTTTCGACTTCAGATCGGGTTCAAGTTTTTCGGACGAAATTTCTCGAATCGGGTTCATTTTGCCACCTCTAAGCAAAGTCTCGGAATTGAGTGAAATAATCTCAATATCCTCTAAGCAAAATCTCGAATTTGTATGTTGTAAATGAAAAAAAAAACAGACGTTGAAAGAGCTTTCCCAATTGAAGTCGCTCGATTATTGATTATTCAGGGTCTCATATGATATGGAATGCCAAAGGGCTTGTAATTTTATATTTTTTTTTTAAAGAAAAAGGGCTAATGGGAGAAAGAAAGAAATGGAGGTAGGTAGTTTTATACCAACTTTGTTTTCCGTTGTGCATTGTATTATGCTGGCGGATGGAATATATAATTCTGAAAAACGAATAGCATAAGTTCCAAACCATATTATTTATGGAACTTAGAATCATTAATTATTATTAATATGAAAATTAGCTAGGTAGAAATGTACCCTTAAAACAAAAATTAGTTAAGCCTAGGATAAAAGCTTATATAAAAATGCAACTATTCAAAAGCATACTGGATATATCATTGATTGTCAACTAATGAATTCCTTAATATAAACTCTAATCTTTTTTTAGTCCTTTAAAAATCACAATTAGGCCATTTAGAATGGTTCTAGTTTGATCCTTTTGTTGTTATTATTGTTATTATTGCTTCAATGATTGAATAAAGGTTCACATACAATTTCAAAGAAATTTTTACATGGCACCCCATGTAATCTGTATAACGTAAATATTAAATCAATTTTGACAGAATAATTTGACCCAAAAAAATCAAAATGAGACAATTTAAAAGAGTTATACGAACTCAAAATAGAATAGTAATACCAATTCAAAAATTGTTCACAATACTACTAGAGACTTTAAAAGTGGAACTAAATAAAATGTTAGGGTCCAATTAATGAGATTTACCCATTAATCAACTAAATAAGATTAGCTGTTGTTCTCAAAGTTTTGATTTGAAGCTGGAGATTAACGCTTTCAAGAGTTGTTTTTTTTTTTTTTTTTTTTTTTTTTAAAGAATTAAACGCATGGAAATATTCATTTTCTTGGAAACTAACGGAATTTAATCGCTTCTTAAATCTAGACTAGAAGTACACGAGTATGTTAGTGTTACTGTTTACTTGAGAAAGAAGCGTTTGCAAGAAAATATTGGAGGACCTCTTGGAAAACTAAGGGCCTTATTATATCCTTTTTCTTGCAATCAATACCTTATAAAAAATATATAATTTAACAATGTAAAAAATTCTTTCATATCAGTCGTTGAAATTTTAACTACTATGATTTTGCTAAAACAATACTACCTCTGTCCCATATTATCTGTTTACTTTTCTCCTAATAGAAGTGTACAGATAATATGGGACTGAGGGAATAGTAATTTAGTTGCAACTTGCAAGTGATAAGAAACCTTATTCATCAAATGCAAATTTCAAAGCCAATAGACTTTTAAATTGTTGAAAGACCCTGACAAAGTAGACAAATTGAGTTGCAAGTTGCAACTTCTAACTTGGTCAAGCACTCAACTTAACATATAATACGAGTGTGTTTGGGGTAAAGATGACGAACAAGATAGGATAGGATAGGATGATGGTTTGCACTTAAAACCCATCCCATCCATCGTCTTTACCCACACACACCCTTCCATATTTCCAAGATAATGAGATTCAACTGCAGAAAATATATCATAAAATCGAGGCTTTATACCAGTAGCATTTTCTATGAGGAAACTCTAACTCACATAACAAGCAAACAGAACGAGCAACAAACTCAGAGTCAGGGTTCTATAGTTAACAGAAAAGTGAGTGAAATAATAAGAATCCCCCATCGGTGCTGACCAACTTTTATATCATAAATTTTAGAATCATATCGACTAGCTCATTGTTTTTTTTTTTGGATACATGTGATCTTGATCTAAGAAATAGAGGTAACCCTATTCTATGTATGCCATAAATACCACCTTCCCCCATCCTAAAATTAGAACTCAAACTCTCTTAATAGAGTTCTAGAGACTGGGGTATCTCCTTCAAGACCCTAAAATATAAACAAATGATCCCTATTCAAGTAACAAAATTTTGAAGCAGAAAATGAGGCATCAACTCTGACCTTATAGCTTGTCGGAACTGACCTCAAGCCTCCTGCTGAATTCATTTCGAATGTCATATTAAATCAACCAAACAGCTTCCTTCAGGGGTGACGTTTCAGAAAGACAAATTGACAGGTTCTCTTGAATGCAAAAAGGTGGCAGAGAACACTTGCACCTAACATCGCTCGATATGGCTTGTATAAGAAACACCCATATGTATTTAGACAGCTATATAGAATCACTCCACCGCAGCTGTCCTCTTTTCCAATAATGATTCAAGGAAAGCCGAACACAATTTGGTGAGGGGTGGAAGAGCATGAGATGATCCCGAGAATATGGTTTCCCAAGGTCTCTCAGATGGAAATGATGGAACCCAAGAACTCTGGGTCCTCTTCATGTCAAACTCTGGTAGGTCCCCATAGATTGATGCATACCCAAACTGATCCGCTTGTCCTGTCATAGGAAAGAAAGAATAAGGAAAAGAAGACAGTGAAATTAGTCATGAAAAACATTATTCCTGCAATCACTTATCATCATGAACTGGATTTCATGCTCTTTTTGGGGGGAGGGCTTCAGTAACATAAAACTTCTCATGATACATTTTAAAGTGCTTATACTTCATAATCTACACTAAATATAAGTGTGAAACTTACAATGAATGGAATAAATACAACAATACAAGTAGAGCACTTGACAAAACTAAGCATCTCATCAAAAAGATACATTTTCTTGTTGCCCACTAATAGCATGAAAGTGCACTAGTCAATATGATCATATGAAATTGATTTGGATATAAATGAGGTTAAAACAATACAATGAAGCCTCACCTTTTAGTTCAAGGGCAGCAAGACCTTCCTTATGGATCACGCTAACCTCACGGGCATTTTTGCTGTATGGATCAAATAGAACATATTCACGATCACCATTCATATATGCAAGTAGCAACTCAGGTGATTTACCATCTACACTGATCTCTTCAGCTAAAGATGGATTTACTTTAAGAAAACCAAGATCCCCTCCCTTCGCCTGCAAATATGCAAATAGAGGATCATATACAAGATAATTCTTCTCCTTTGTCCTGCACTACTCAGCAGAATCATTACCAGGTATGCTAATATTGGGAAAATATCTAAAACCAAAGTGATAGCTAACCGTACAGTGAGGATAACAGATTTATCACATACGAAAGACACACACATCATCATGCAGCAGCAATAGAATTCTGGAGGTGTATATATACCTTATAAGTCACTTCTTTGAAATTACCAGCAAAGTTTGTTTTCTTATTATATTACTTGATGAAAGTAATAAGGATCTTTTACTCCCATGATTATGCTGTCACCCCTATATAAATAAACATGATAATATACAGAATGCAACACCTTATAGTGGCAGAATAAATTTCCATTATCATAATAAATTATACAAAATGCTTATTACCAGCCTAGAACATTGAATAAATTGCAATGGTTGCTCACTGAAACAACAGAAAAGTTCAAGACAACCACAATGGATCCCTGATGCTACAATATAACAATGTTTTAACTTTGTCCATTTAATATTTCATGGATCAGATCAGACTACCTTATCCAGTTTGGGTTGGCAAATGATAAAAATCATATCACTACAAGTAACATAAAAAGAATGAATGAACCCAATAAATAGCCGTAATTTTCATCTTCAGTAAATAATCTTTTAGCAATATAATCCTATCTATAGCTAAACAAAAGAGTTAAAAATAAGTTATATAAGCATTGATAATGATGATACTAAGCTACTAGATATGCCTGATTGAAAGGAATAGTGTGAGAACAAGATTGATCTTCAGTGCAAATATTCATCAATCTAAATTTTTCACTTCACTCCAATGATGGTCAAAAATGGACTGCGACCGTACCTTTCTCACTGACCAGATTGCAGTAGGGACAGGCTCTGTTGCATTATATAATAAGATTACACCATCCCTCTGATCAAAAGTTGTTTCATTAGATGATTCAGGAAGAAGGGCCAGAGCAGCAAAAGAAGATAAATCCGCTGCAGAAGCCAGAGCTGCATAATATAAAAAAGAAAAATATATAAATGTAACTTCTCTAGATACAGTGACCAAACTAAAAACTCAGGACTTGAGTCAAATGTCATACACATAATTTAAGCAGGCTATAACCCAGATGAGGCTGTAGCACAGGGCATAAAATAAGTTTGTACTAGAACTTTGACCCTTGCTATCGCTTATGGATAGAAAATTTGATACTGATTTGTTGTAAATGCTCTATGCTTTGTCTTACAAGCAAAATAGAGGAAATGACCAAGACTTAAGAGGACAAATGTCAAAATGACAAGTCTCTTCAATTTCCAGGGAAGAAAATGGTCATAAATCTGTTTTTACCGTCTATTCCCTCTTCTAAGATGTTTCAGAAACATCAACTAACCAATAAATTTAGGTCCCATGAATTGCAGCCAAGTAAAGATATTTTTGTAAAATGCGACTTCACTTAAGGAAAAAGAAAGGAAGAGCAGGGATTCAACCAAATCCTGTGCTTGCGGTCTAATCTATTGCTTTAATAATCATATTTAGATACTAAGTCTTTACTCTTTATCCTTTATTTTTTGTTCTTCTTTTGTAGCTAAACATACTATTACTAATAATATTAAAACAAATTTAAATCTAGGACCTCTCGAGGCTTTAAAAGATCAGTGATATTTGCAAAAATATTATTAGCTGAAAAGAAAGAGTTTCACCTTCTATATGAAGCTTATATGACCAAGAGAGAGATAACTTTGACATGCTCCAAACAGACAGTTGCGCTTTTGAACCACAAGATGCAGCTACAAGATTATCGGAATTCCCGACAAATGACAGGCTCACAATTGGCTGTGGAAAAAGAAATTTAGGAACAATTAACCAAAACCAAAGATTTGAACATACAAGATACACGAATGCAGCAAAGACAGAAAGTCATAACGTCAAATAGAGGAACTCCCTTTTGGCTGTTTTTGATAGGGATAGAGAATTTTTTTTTTTATATGCACAGATGGCTCATTTTCCAACAAGAAGAAACTAACAGGATAACTATATCTAATATTGAAAATTTCTACTAAAGAAGGCAATTAAATTTTCAAACTGTTCCTTCGGTGTACAAACATTTAATCTACTATTCTCTTCTATGATAGAAACTTCTCATTCATTCCTGCCACTCCATTCAATCCTGGTTAGACCCAGAATGTAGCTACTTTTTCATCTCCAACAGACCTATGATGTCCAAACAACAAATTTAAAATAATGGAGAGACCCACTGAGACAAAGGCCCCTTGAGATAACTTAAGTTTAAAAGTTTTTGCATAAGCCAAGCACTTTTGATGTGGTAAAGATATTCATTCACAACAAAGAGTTAGCAAACTGATCTATAAAGGGCCAGGCTAAACCATACCTGTTACCCAGCAATTATTTGCTGATTTTTTATTATACATGGTTTCCACAGCACAAGTAAGGAAAAGTATATGATAGTATAATAAAATTACCGTGAGAGTTTCCCCAAGTACAGCCAAGAGGACATTCTTGTATGGGTCCCATAGTGTAATAAGGGTTTCTGCTGCAATGGCAAGAACAGAACCATCAGCAGAAAATGCAGCGGCAGTCATCTGCTTTTTTCTGCGACAGGGAAGACAACAAATTAGAATTACAGAGATTAATTCCCTTTAATCCGCATAATAAGAGGAAGGGGAGGGGAGATAATATATCAGATTGATGTGTCGCAAACTACCCTTCCTGCCTCTTTCCATGCTGAAGCCTATCTCAACATGTCAAGAGCTACCATATAAGAATATCTAGAGAACACTGATTCATTAATATGAGATGTGATCCCAAGTATATATCTTTAATGTGATGGAAATCCTAGTAAACGTAAATATATACTACAGTATAACATTCCATCTAGGCAAGGATTTTATCTGCTTGTATAAATATCTCTTGGCATGTAACTCTGACTTCATGGAAAAGAAATTGATCTAGAAGCCATACTTATAAGACCCAACGGCATGGGAAGTCCAGCTAGAATTCTGGAGCATCTGTTCATTCTTAGGACTCTCATTGTTGCATGTCCAAACCTGAAATATCATAATTAACAAAAGTGAATGTTAATTCACCAGAAGTTGAACACAGAAACCAAAAACATGATGATCCTAGATTACCTTGAAGTCACCACCGAAAGATGAACTAGCTGCCATATGACCAGAAGGATGAAATGTAACAGCAGAAATCTGCCCATCCCTATAAAATGCCAAGTATCATCATAATATTCATTTCTACTTTGGACACATCAGAGGTATTTTATTCTGATCAACATGCAATTCAACTGCAACCTTCCCCTAGATGAAAACAGAAACACAATACTTAAAAGAAAAAAAGGGGGGAAATATTATGTATAAATGGGACAAAAAAAGATGACAAGTTGATTGCCACCAGAAAAGTTGAACTCCAAAAGGTTGAAGTGCCATCTTTTCATACATCATGTTAATATGAGAGCAGAACCAGCAAAGTGGCTTCTCATGCACAAACAGTTCATTGGGCATTACACATTTTCTGTTTTCCTAGGGAATTTGTAATAAAGCAGTTCACCTGTGTGGTTCATAAACAATTGTTGACAAGCTAAACTCCTTATTTTGAGACCCTGATACCCAAAACTTAAGGCAAACTAGACCACCTATGCCCTCTTCAGCAAGCTTAACTTCAGCAGTGCTCATTACAGAGCCATCAAGGGAAAGAGCCACCGCAGTCACTATTACCTGTAAAATTAGTCTCAAAATATATTAATCATGGTCAATAAAAATGTCAAATTTATGAGAGGACTGGCATTGTAAAAGGTGTTTCAATTTACCGTGATATCATCTCCTGGTTGATGGTTTCTCTCACAAACTTGAACCTGAGAAACAGCATATTTAGAAATTTCAACTTCCCAATTTACTCCAAAAATAGGAAGTTATGTTATAGACAGTTGTTTGCCAAGGTAGGGAAAAGAAAGGTTAGAAACGAAAAAGACACTAGTATAAAAGATTTGTATTCCATGACAGGTACAGCACACGTACCAAAGCCACAAGGCTTAATGTACGAGAAGAATTAAGCAACAAATAAAAAGATCCTCACCTCAGAAATTCCACGATCATCAACTAAGCTGTAAAATTGAATGCAATAATTCTCTGTGCGTAAGGCAACCAACCCAGCATTTTGATCGAAAGCAATCCCATTACTCAAGCCTTTGTACATCTCAGGATAAGAAGATGGAGCCTAAAATATACAATACATATGAGTAATTTAAATTTTATAAACAGAAAATCGAAATACATCAGCCAAGGGGGACCACATCAAAGGCTCCAGAACCATCTGCTTACAACTACTAACCATGTATCTAATATGTAAACTAAGCAGGGGTTGTATTGGTTTAAGTTCAAAACTATAAGGAGTAAGCAATTTGGCACTTAACACACAATGGGAGTGCATATCATTGGGTCAATCATCACCAAGCAGTAAATCATTTACACAGCGTCTATTAACATCAAATAGATCATTAATATCTACAAATAATCCAGTTGAATTAAATACTCATATAACTCGAAACTAAGAAATCCTGAAATTGCAGAGTGCTGATTAGAACAACCTTTATCCCAGAAATAGTCTTCAAAATTCCCAATGAAGGCATTTTTAGTAGATGAATTTGATTATCTGCACAAGATATCTGGAAAGCCTCAGTTAGTACTTAATACGATAATATATGACTAAATAGTACTCTCTCAAAGAACAGAAAGCAATAACTACAACTGTAATCTGTAAAATAACAAATTCTACTTACAGAAGAAAGGGTAGGATCGGGAGAGTCTATAAAATGGAGTAGAGGGGATCCAATTCGTGGCAAAAATTTCTTCTTCCCTGTGTCCAGTTGCCAAACCACAAGCACTCCTTCCTTTCCTCCTGAATAGTTGAAAAGTCAGTGTTACAAACAGAATAGACTTTATAAACGGAAAAAAAAATACAGGAATAAAAGAGTTAAAACAATTGATTTCAAGCCAACAAACAGAAGGATCACAAAAAAAAAAAAGTTAAAGCATTTATGATCTACTGCTGAAAGTATTTTTAATCATTGTGTGCAAGCACTCGACAAAATGCACGTGCTGCAAATTAGGGGCCACATAAAACAAAGGATATATTCAGTTCGTGAACCATCAATCAACATTCATATTTGTAGCAAGACAAATATTATGGAGAAGTCAAAAGCCTGTCTATTCTCATCCTCATGCCAGCATATTGGCAAGAAACCTAAACACCAGAAAGAGAAGTACATAAAAGTTCATCTAAGTCATTATTATTACCTGAATACAAATATGCACCATCTGAAGAAAAACGGAGGACTTTGACCTTAGCAGGGTGCCAATGCCATGTAGAGCAGGAATCAGCATCATCATTATCCCTCACTCCTGGTTTATCTTCTTCAATATCTATCAACCTTTCATTCACTACTGCATTGCCTCTATTAAAGGTTTTATTGCCAAATCCCCTCCAAACTAAAATTCTTCCAGTCACATCCCCAGCAGCTACGATTCTCTGAGTTGGATGGAATGCAATAGCACTAATCTGCTTTGTATGATGTAGTGTTATCCTGGTAATGGCACGCTCAGACTCTGGATCAGGAACCTTCCAAATGTGAAGCTTACACTTATTTCGGATGCCAAAAAAGTTTCCCGAAGGACTAACAATTAAAAGTTCTGGCTTTGAAGTCTGTAGAAGAACAAAACTACTAGCATTTAGGTGATTTATGATCCTAAAAGAGGGGAAAAAGCAGCATTTCACATATTAAATTATTCAAAAAAACAAAAAAAGGAAAAAAAAAACACTGTAAGCTCAAAACTCTAATAAGCCAATATTACCAGAGCAACAAATATAATTCTTTTCTCAGAAGGGAAGCAGGATAGTTTTCTCACAAGATTTTATACAAATGACCTTAAGAAAACAATGCATTCAGAAACATTTTCCCTCTCTCCACTATTAAATAAGTCAATAACATTTAAAAACCACATGTTGAAGTTGAACAAGGTTTTTGGATGTTAAGACAAGCATTCCTACATCATATCAAACATCCAATTGCTTTCATAAGCTAATGCGATCTATGGCATTTCTAATAGCATTAATTTTATCAAGTCAAGGTTGGAAGTTCTATCTCAAGTTCAATAGTAAAGCAAATCAAACATGCTTTAAATTTTCAAAAGCTATACATACAAACAGACAGAAGGTCTATATATATTTTTTGAATCATACCTCTCCCAAAATTAATTTACCAACTAAACGAGACTTGCTTAAGTTACACTTCCGGATTTGCCTTCGGACGGCTTTGGGCTTCTCTTGTGTTTCCTCTACGGACACATATGCAAAAAGGTTGTCATGCCTTTCTTTGCCTTCAGCTGGAAGGCAGAGAGATGGAATCACCTAATGGTCAAGATAAAATAGTTAGCACTCACCAAGAATTTATGGTATGATAAAGAAAATCAAAACTTAAGATAAAAATAATAAAGGAAAGAACCACTATTAGGTGCTCATTTGAAGCTCACCGTTCAATTTAAAAGTAATAAGCAAAAAAGAGCAACTAATATGCACTTATTTCAAAGGCACAGATGAATGCATTTATACATATTCAATTTGGCATGGATAATAACAAGTAAATCTAAATTTGATGAAATTAATATCATTTGTCATTTAAGTAACCTCCGTCTCATAAGAATTTAAATAGAAAAATGTTACAAAAGAACATCTGCAACAGAATTTTCCTGAAGGCTAATTAAGTTAAGCAAAATTGTATACAGTAGTGAAACTGCCAATCATAATTCATAAATATAAAGCTCATAATGTAAAGCAAACAAAACCCTGTTTTCTTATTGCTTCTGGTACTTGCTTTAGTATGTGTATGTGTATATATATTGGGTTTCTGAAAATCAAAGTATTGATTAAAAATAAGCAGAAAGCTAAACTATAACATGCATTTTCAATCATTTTTCATTCAAGAAACTTAAAGCTCTGAAACTCTCAAATATTGAAACAATGTTATTAGCTAACCATGGAGAAAATCGGCATTCCAATATTGACAGTCTTCAATAACTCCGGCACAGAGAAATCCCAACGGCGAATGGTACCATCAAGCGAGGTGGTCCAACAACAACAGAAAACCTTGGCAGCTGGATTCGGCGCTGGAACAACTATTACTGACGTGACGAGAGCCGTATGACCCTCGAGCGAGGTAATCTAAGCCCAAACAAATCAAAAAAACATTGAAATTTCAGAAAATAAACGAGGAGAAAGAAGAAACTGAAGCCAAAAAGAAAACCTGCAAGCCGGTGGCTGTGCTGAAGACGGAGACGGTGTTGGCGGTGCAGAGGAGGAGTTTCTTGGCATCGGTAGAGAAGGCCGGAGGTGAAGAAACGTAGCTTCGACCACCTCGTATCATTGTTTTACTAAGAAAGAGACTTTTCTTGTCTGAGAGAAAAACTTTGTTGTTGGTCTGAGGGTCGTCGGCCTTTCTGCTGCTCCACAAAGCCCTAGCTAAAACCCCCATTGCCCATTTTCCAAATTTTCTTTTAGCGCTAACAAAATTGTCTTAGTTATATATATATACATATATATGTGTGTGTGTAAATTTTAGAAAATTATACATATACATAATGGTTTTTATAAAAATTATTATTTTACAAGTGGGGTTGCCCCGCACTTTGCGGCCGGGTTTTGCATAACCTTTGTAGTGTATTTTTCACGGATTCTTTGATGTATTTGTTAATTTGGATCAATTTTTTTTTACTTTAACATTCATACTGAAATTCACTTTTTCTCACTTAGGCAATTTCTCGAGAGTTTTATTAGCTATTTAGCAATGAAGACATTGGCTCCTCAACATATAACTTAGATTTCAATAAAGGAAACTGAGGACACTCGCTTCCTCACAGTGTAACTTAGATTTTAATAAAGGAAACTGTCTTCATCCATTACAAATAAATATAAGTTTCATTACATATAATCCTATTTGCATAGAATATAATCATAAAACCAACAATCTGTTGTGTTTTCCTATCCTGCTATGTATTTTCTTTTCAAATCATTCCTCCTTATAACTTTCAAAATATAGATTTCTTCATTGTTTTGCATTATTGGTTGAATTGAGAATTCTTTCAAGTATGAGAACATGCAATTACCTCCATTATACTGTGTAAGTTCGATGATTATCACATGTTTGAAGTGCAAGCTTTCTGCCATTAAGTGCGCCTCAGCTGTTGAGAGCCTTATCCCAGGGATCACTATCATTAGTGCATAATGGTTTTTATAAAAATTATTATTTTACAAGTGGGGCTGCCCCACACTTCGCGGCGGGGTTTTGCATTACCTTTGTAGTGTATTTTTCACGGATTCTTTGATGTATTTGTTAATTTGGATCAAATTTTTTTTACTTTAACATTCATACTAAAGTCATTCCAAATAAAATTCACTTTTTCTCACTTAGGCAATTTCTCGAGAGTTTTATTAGCTATTGAGCAATGAAGACATTGACCCCTCAACATATAACTTAGATTTCAATAAAGGAAACTGAGGACACCCGCTTCCTCACAATGTAACTTAGATTTTAATAAAGGAAACTGTCTCCATCCATTACAAATAAATATAAGTTTCATTACATATAATCCTATTTGCATAGAATATAATCATAAAACCAACAATCTGTTGTGTTTTCCTATCCTGCTATGTATTTTCTTTTCAAATCATTCCTCCTTATAACTTTCAAAATATAGATTTCTTCATTGTTTTGCGTTATTGGTTGAATTGAGAATTCTTTCAAGTATGAGAACATGCAATTACCTCCATTATATTGTGTAAGTTCGATGATTATCACCTGTTTGAAGTGCAAGCTTTCTGCCATTAAGTGCGCCTCAGCTGTTGAGAGCCTTATCCCAGGGATCACTATCATTAGTGGTTTATAAGCTCCTAGTATGTTGTGAATTCAATTGGCTCTTTGAATGACAAAGTTGCAAATTGATGGTTGCTTATGTTTCCCGGCGTTCCAAATAGCATTTGACAGTTATAAGAATATGTTCCGATTAACAGTTTTGCTGTTGTTTTGATCCGAAGTTGGGCTTGGAGTATGTTCTTAGCTTCCAACTCGTGAGCCTCTTTCTGATCACCTTCAAAAGTGTAATTGTTCTCAATCACTTCCAATTTGATGATTTCAGTGCCAAGACTAAACGTCTCAAGCATAGGATGAGAAGCAATTCCTTCACTGCAAAATGCTTTTATTATATGAGATTCCTGAAGTTTCAATGTTTCATCATGACTTAACACAGTTAAACAAATAGTTTGGCTAATGAGTGCCCATGGGCACCCGTGAAGAGCCAATAATTACGCCATCTCAATTGGAATAATTAATATTTTAATTAGATTAATTAATATATTGATTCCATAAGTGAAGTTATGATTAATTCCAGCAAACCTTATCACAATTAATGAATTAAACAAACTATTTGACTAATGGGTGATATAGGGGAAACCGTGAAGAGCCAATTATTATCCCCAATATCAATCAATTTCTACGCTCCTCACCATCTGAATTGGAATAATAAATATTTTAAGGGTCTAATCATCTCAATTGGAATAATTAGTATATTAATTTAGATAAATTAATATATTATAATTCCATAAATGAAGTTATTAATTCTATCAAACCTTATCACAATTAAACAAACGGTTTGGCTAATGGGTATCCCAAGGACACCCATGGAGAGTCGGTTATTATTTTGAAGTTTGTGCTAAAAGAAAGTCTCCTAAATGTTATAATAAGACAATAATACCCCTATAATAATTATATATTTAGCCTTGAATTATAATATTTATTGATTTTAAGGGTCTCATCATCCTAATTGGAATAATTAATATCTTAATTTAGATTAAGTGATATATTAATTTCATAAGTGAAGTCATTAAATCTACCAGACATTAACACAGTTAAACAAACAGTTTGGCTAATGGGTGTTAGGGGCACCCGTGAAGAGCCAATTATTTCACCATCTCAATTAAAATAATTAATATTTTATTTAGATAAATTAATATATTGATTCCATAAGTGAAGTTATAATTAATTCCATCAAATTTTATCAGAATTAAACAAACTGTTTGGCTAATGGGTGCTCAGGGTCACCCGTGAGGAGCCAATTATTATCCTTAATATCAATCAATTTCTATGCTTCTCACCATCTGAATTGGAAGAATGAATGTTTAATTTTAAGGGTCTCATCATCTCAATTGGAGTAATTAATATTTTTATTTAGATAAATTAATATATTAATTCCATAAATGAAGTTATTATTTCTATAAAACTTTATCACAATTAAACAAACGGTTTGGCTAAAGGATACCCTATGGGCACCTATGAAGAGCCGATTATTATTTTGAAGTTTGTCCTAAAAGTATGTCTCCTAATTATTGTAAGACAATAATACCCCCATAATAATTAATGTTTAGCCTTGAATTATAATATTTATTGATTTTAAGTCTCAATTGAAATAATTAATATTTTAATCTAGATAAATTATAAGTGAGGTTATTAATTCTACCAAACCATAAAACAGTTAAACAAACAGTTTGGCTAATGGGTGCCTAGGGGCACCTGTGAAGAGCCAATTATTACACCATCTCAATTGGAATAATTAATATTTTAATTAGATAAATTAATAGATTGATTCGATAAGTGAAGTTATAATTAATTCCATCAAACTTTATCACAATTAAACAAATTGTTTGCCTGTGGGTGCCCAGGGTCACCCGTGAAGAGCCCATTATCCCCAATATCAATCAATTTCTATGATCCTCACCATCTGAATTGGAATAATGAATATTGAATTTTAAGGGTCTCATCATCTCAATTGGAGTAATTATTATTTTTATTTAGATAAATTAATATGTTAATTTTATAAATGAAGTTATTATTTCTACCAAACTTTATCACAATTAAACAAACGATTTGGCTAGTGACGACCCCATGGGCACCCGTGATGAGCCAATTATTATTTTGAAATTTGACCTAAAAGTATGTCTCCTATTTATTGTAAGACAATAATACCCCTCTAATAATTATTTTTTAGCCTTGAATTGTAATATTTATTGATTTTAAGTCTCAATTGGAATAATTAATAATTTAATCTAGATAAATTAATATATTAATTTCATAAGTTAATATATTGATTCCATAAGTAAAATTATAAATAATTCAACCAAACCTTATAGCAATTAAACAAAATATTGGGCTTATGGGTGTGCTAGTGGCACCCGTGAAGAGCCAATCATTATCCCCAATATAAATCAATTTCTACGATCCTCACCATCTGAATTGGAATAATGAATATTTTAAGGGTCATCATATCAGTTGGAATAATTATTATTTTAATTTAGATAAATTAATATATTAATTCCATAAAAGAAGTCATTAATTCTACCAAACCTTATCACAATTAAACAAACAGTTTGGCTAATGGGTATCCCAGGGGCACCCGTGGAGAGCGGGTTATTATTTTAAAGTTTGTTCTAAAAGTATGTCTCCTAAATATTGTAATAAGACAATAATACCCCTGTTATAATTGTTGTTTAGCCTTAAATTATAATATTTATTGATTTTAAGGGTCATCCCAATTGGAATAATTAATACATTAATTTAGATAAATAAATATATTAATTTCGTAAATGAAGTTATTAATTCTACCAAATCTCAACATAGTTAAACAAACAGTTTGGATAACGGGTGCCCAGGGACACATGTGAAGAGCCAATTATTTCACCATCGCAATTGAAATAATTAATATTTTAATTATATAAATTAGTTTATTGATCCAATAAGTGAAGTTGTAATTAGTTCCATCAATTCTTATCATAATTAAACAAACTGTTTGTCTAATAGGTGCCCAAAGTCACCCGTGAAGAGCCAGTTATTATTCCCAATATCAATCAATTTCTATGCTCCTCACCATCTGAATTGGAATAATGAATATTTAATTTTACGGGTCTCATCATCTCAAGTGGAGTAATTGTCGCAACGTCCGGGTCCGGGGGTACCGAATCCTACCGCTGAACGACTTACAAACTAAAAACTAAAGGAGTCCTACCCCTTACTGAGTTCTAGGAGTCGCCACTAATCTTTTTTATCCTAGGTGTGATTAGCCACCTATCCAATTATTAAGTCTAATATTAACCAATGCTCGGCAAAGGTAACACTAAACCTAATAAGGTCTACTTAACAAGAGATTCTATGGTCCGGGAGTCGGGTACGTGTGGGGAAGGATTAGCACCCCCACGATGCCCGTCAAAAGACGGCACTGACTAGTCTAGACTACTGTGGGTTTCTATTATCGGTTGTCTGTATTCTTAAATATTCATGCCCTTAAACTCTTCTATTAATCCTTAAACTTAAGCAAAGTAAACAAGCAAAAATGGGTTTTCAATTTTGAAATTGAAATGTTGGGGACTTCCCCGTTTACTATTTGTTCTCTTTTTTGGCTCCTCATGATGAAGATTTTCTTTAAAACTTATCTTTAAAACGACTCGATTTAAAAAACTTGTTGACGAGAACCTTCCCATTTTCGTAAAAGAAACTGGACGGGAACTTTCCCTTCCGACGACTAAATTAGAAACTAAAACTAGTGGGAACTCTCTCGTCTTTTGAAAACTTTTTTTTTTTTAAAAAAAAGAGACTCTTTTTGATCAATTGATTTTCTGTCTTTCGAAAAACCAAAGAGAACAAATGCAAGCACAAACTCTTTTTAATTTTCGAAAAGGGTTTTTATTCTTTCTTTTTTTTTGGATTTTGTTAACAACTAATTCTCCTTTTGTTTTTAACTGACTCAATTACCCTGAATTAAGTCCTTATTACTGATTATCCTTCTTCGATTCTTAACTGACTCAATTACCCTGAATTAAGTCCTTATTACTGATTATTCTTCTTAGATTCTTAACTGACTCAATTACCTTGAATTAAGCCATTTTATTTTCCCTAATCTCTGCTTCTTACTAAACTTAATTACCCTGACTTAAGTTACTTATTGACTCACTTAATTACCCTGGATTTAAGTTGATTACTGACTCACTTAATTATCCTGAATTAAGTTGATTAATGACTCACTTAATTACCCTGAATTAAGTTTATTACTGACTTACTTAATCACCCTGAATTAAGTTGATTACTGACTTACTTAATTACCCTGAATTAAGTTGATTACTGAATTACTTAATTACCCTGAATTAAGTTGATTACTGACTCACTTAATTACCCTGAATTAAGTTGATTATTGAATTACTTAATTACCCTGAATTAAGTTAATAACTGAATTTCTTAATTACCCTGAATTAAGTTACTGACTGACTTACTTAATTACCCTGAATTAAGCTGATTACTGACTCACTTAATCGCCCTGAATTAAGTTACTGACTTACTAACTTACTTAATTACCCTGAATTAAGTTACTTATTACTGATTCACCTTTTCTTACTTCTTACATCTTGATCTTGATCTCTTTTGAATTTTAATCTTTGATTAATCACTGGATTTGGTCTTGAAATGCATGGATGCACATGGTGCATGAAAATCCAAGTTCAATTTTAATTACCCATTAATTATACGAGGAACGCCTTTGATCGCCTCCCAATAAATGGTAAACGGTCTCCGGACATTTCCAAGCCTCCGGGAGAAAACGAGCAAACTCAGACACGCATGAATGAGCCGCCCGCCTTTCCTATCACGGGAGTCACTTTAATTGATCTCAAATGAATAAGTAATTTGTAGCAATTTAGGAAAAATAAACATGAATATGAATGCTTAACTAACACTTTTTATTTTTCCTAAAAATATTGACAACCTAAATTATTTACTTAATTAAAAAGCTAAGAACTTAACTTGAGCAAGATCTACTCACAAATTATAAACCTAAAACCAAATATTGCACTTAATTCTCCCAAGATCTAATCTTTTTAAGCTAAAGTTCCATCTTTTATTTCAAACTTTACCAAGATTCGATCTTCGGTTAAACTAAAGTATATTAAACTAAAGCCCATTTACATTGTAAAATTAACTAAACCCTAATTTGCATTGAATTCAGACTCATTGGACCAAAACATAAATGTCCAAGGACCAAGCTGAACATGCTAATAACTATCGTAACTTATATGAATCAAATAACAATTATCAGGACTCAATCACATTAAATTAGAGGATTTTATAAAAAAGGGTGAGTAAATATACCTCTTGGACCGCACTGTTTTGATATCCAAACGTACTCTTTTTCTTCCTTTCTCCTTCCTTCTTCACTTTCTAACCCTAACCTCTCTCTCTAAACGCAGACTCTCTCTCTACACAATACAACGCCGCCGATGACTAATCCGATCAGATCGACCCCAACGACGCTAAAGATCCCGTCTTTCCCTTAAAAGCTCGAGACCCAGACTCGTATTAACTCAAATCTTAACCTAGCCAACACATACCGAAACCTAGCTCTACAAATCCAGCGAAGATGGCAACAAACCCGAGATTACCAAAGACTCCTAAGCAAAACGAAACCAAAAGCACCGAGAAGGGAAAGAAGAAACAAAGTAGACCGAAGACACGAAGCTCTTTCTTTGTTATGGTGAAAAACCGAGACGAGTGAAGACTCAATCAACCCAAGACTCGAAGAAAACTCGAAAAGGTACTCACTTTTCTTTATTTGATTCCCTTTCTATCTAATTTTTGTGTTTTTCGTTGTAAAGACTTGAAACCCTAGACTGTTAAGAACCTAGAACCCTAATTTTCAAGAAACGAAACCTAAGATCTCCAAATTTCCGCCTCCCTTTGTGCGTTTTTTAATTTTCAGAGGAAGCCCCTAAAAATGATGAACACCTTCTGTTTTTCAAGAACCCTAGCTACCTCCCTCTTGAAAAACGTGCCCCCTGTTTTTGAAGAAAAATGAGGTATATAAACCTCCCAAGTTTTGATTTCGACCGTGGATTCTCTCTCCATCCTACGGTTTGTGAATTTTTGATTTGTTTGATTTCCTGTATTTATTAATTCTCTTTTTTCTCCGTGCAGCAATCTTGAACTAGGCCAATCAGGAGCTCTGCCTTGAATCCTAGGCCTATAGTGTTTCGACAACTAAAAGGGTAGATTTTCCTCCTTGTCCCTTATAATTTTTACATCTCCTTAAAATACCCCTGTATTGTCTGTTTGTGCTGTCAGTGAATGAGAATCAGTGTGTGAGTGCGTGCACAATATGAACATGTTCTGAATTTGTCTTCTTGTGACTTATGATTTGTTTGTCACGTGTGTCTCCCTTTGTTGGTAACATTGGCTGCTGAGGTGGCTAAAAAAAGGCGAGCTGGACCAATTTGAGCTAATATTGACATCCTGAGGCTTTAAGTTCATGAACTTGGTAACAAATGGGTGAGCCTTTCTCTGTTGTAGTCTCCTGCTTTGGTCATTTTTGTTTGCCTCCTGAACCTTCCCCATGATTCGGATCATTGTTGAGAAATGCTCTGTTTTTTATGCTTGATAAAGGACATGTAACCGACTTCATGAATTGGTTTAATGCTTTCCTAATCCCTTGAACTTGAACTTCTACCGATTATTTGTTGGCATTGTTATGCTGAAATGTTTCTGTCTTTAGTTCTGTTTGAATGAATTTGCAATACTAGACTGGCTTGAAAACATTGAATTGTTCTGCTATAACTGGCACTATGATGGTGAGCTTGCGGTTGCTGTGCATTGCCTGTTTACTTTCTGTTTTCTTTGATCAGAATATGATGGTATCCCCTGTAAAAAAGAAATGTATCGAAAGCTTCATTTATTCAATAGCCTTTCCTCATCGATACACTTTCTTCCTCCAATATGTTTCTTTGAAATTCCCTGCTTCCCTTTCATGTTTCGAGTGAATTGAGTTGATCTTTTACTTGTCCATGTTCTTGCTGTTTTTGTGCCCTGATGAATTGGGATGCTTTTGCTTGTTGATTCGACTTTGAGTTTTGCTGCTGCAGTCTAACCCTTTACTTACTATTTGTGCTCAATTACTTGGCTGGTTTGCGATGCTTCTGTTTTTTTGCTGCATGCATTCACTTCCCACGGCTTTGATGGGATGACGAGGTCTTGAATTATTCTTGATCCTCTCAATCCCTAAAGCCCACAAACAAATCTTGCCCCCCCCCCATGCTTATCGTGCTTCATCTTTGCATGTTTGTTGTAATTCATCATGTAACTCTTCACTGTTTTGTACTTCCCTTGCTATATTTTCTGTGATGGTTGATGATCCCTTCTGGTATCTGATCTTGTGTTTTTGCGGCGTGCTATTGATTAGCTGTTTGTTCCCTTTATGTTTGCATCACGGCACGTGCGCCAATTAATGGTGCTTGTGTCTAAAAGCCTGGGGGACATTTTGCACAATGCAATCTCTTTTTCTTCTTTTTCGACTTGCGTATTTGAAACAGATCCATTGAAAGCACTACAAAGTAGCCGAGAGTGATACGAAAAACAAGAAGATTTACTACTCCAAGGTCCTTGATCAACTCATGCGGATATGCTAAAAAGGAAAAAAGCATGGGAATGGGGAAATGAGGGATAATTCCCCGAAGCCTAGTTTCTGATTTTGTATCCAAAGGAGAATTCGTGTACTTATGAACTAAAGCTAATGATTTTACTATTTTATAAATACAGACACTACTTTACTCATCATTCATTTTTTGTATTTTGCATTTTATGCCCATGTGAATGTACCTAAAATAAATCCCATTACAGATTGAAATACATGACTATGACTGACATATGCCACTAGATACCCATATGACTAATTAAATAAGGAAAATGAATATGACATACCTAACCGGAAAGTGCTTAATGAACATGCTTAATGAACACAGGCTACTAAGCATCTACATAATTATCAGACAAGTAAAGAAAGTGGATATGTATATGAGCAATGTGACGAATACGAAGATACGACTATGACCAATACAACTAATGGGAACATGATACCCTATGAAAGTGAAAATATCAATTGCAAACTAGGTCCGTTTCTAAAAAGGGGTTTAACTTTAATGTGAAGAAAATATCCAAGGTGCACAATAAGAATTTTTTATTTTCAAGTTGACTAAAATGAATTAGTTAATCTAAATTAAAAGCGTACTAGAAATTACCAAAATGTCCCTGAATTATACAAATGACCAAAATACCCTTAGTGCACGAATGACCAAAATGCCCCTATGTGATCCTAACGCCTATTAAGAAATAAATTGATTTAAATTGAAAGATACAGGACAAAAATGGGTGTCTACAGTAATTAATATTTTTATTTAGTTAAATTAATATATTAATTCCATAAATGGAGCTATTATTTCTACCAAAGTTTATCACAATTAAACAAACGGTTTGGCTAATGGATATTCTATGGGCACCCGTGAAGAGCCGATTATTATTTTGAAGTTTGTCCTAAAAGTATGTCTCCTAATTACTGTAAGACAATAATACCCTTATAATAATTATTGTTTAGCACTGAATTATAATATTTATTGATTTTAAATCTCAATTGGAATAATTAATATTTTAATCTAGATAAATTAAAATATTAATTTCATAAGTTAATAAATTGATACCATAAGTGAAGTTATGATTTATCACAATTAAACAAACTATTTGGCTAATGGGTTCCCTAGGGCACCCATGAAACGCTTGTCACGCCCCGACCCAGAGTCGACCACATGACAGCCGCCGTGTTACCCCGTGAAACGCTTGTCACGCCCCGACCCAGAGTCGACCACATGACAGCCGCCGTGTTACCTCGTAATGCGTGCCGCGCGTTACACGCATCCAAGGTCTCACGAAGCGTAAAAATGCGATTTACAAACAATTTTTTCAAAATAGAAAACCAAATCAAATAAAGCAGTGTATACTAAAACAATGTATTAAATTTATATAAAAGCGTTTAGTAAAGTAATTTGCAAATCAGAGAATTGTAAATAGCGGAAGATCATTTTAAAATAACGCCAGTGGGTCCATTATTGCAACAACCACAAGGAGACAAGATTCGTCTACCAAGAGAGTCCCAAGAATGTCGAGTCCAGCATGAATAAAATGTCCCTGAAAACACAGCAAGAATTTGAAAGGGTGAGTATTCCTTGGAAGACTCAGTGAGTGCAGAGGGTTAACTAACATCACATTAAGAACATCACATTAAGAGTGAAGTGCATGGCCAATCTAAAATATCTGATTTGAAATCAAGATATGAGATTTCATTGGGGCTCTTTAGTCACATAAAAACCATGATAATCATCTTTACTCCAGTCAATTTATCAAAAACCATATCATATTCAGGGCATTCAAAGTTTATAGATGAACATCAAAATCATATATTTCTTACGCTAATATCGTATGTCAAAAACAGCAGTATAGTTACAATTCCCAATTTATATAAAAACAATAGTCATCAATAAAACACATGCGTTCGTACATACCATAAACAATTATTTCTATCAAATCAGTTATGGCCTGTCAATTTATAAATCCGAGGAAATATCACAAATTTCTTTACTGCTAAAACATGCATGTATGTATACACAAAAAGATGTAGAGCCAAACTTTAAGTTCAAAATAAATTCATCAAATGAGCGGCCGAAAACCAAGTCCTGCGGTTGTAGCTACTCAACCGAGGCTGTCAGTGGCATTTTTGTCATTTCAAACTTTATTTATAAAAATACGTACATGCCATGAGAAAACATCATAAATCAACTTTTCATGCTCATTCCCCTGACGTTGGCTGTGGATTACTACGTAGTAGACCCACGTCCCTCTAGCGGCTTTTCTACGCGCCCGCCACCTAGGGTCAATGATCACCCATACCCCTCAATAGGCGGCCTATGGGCTACCTCAACAACCAACAGTTACTGCAGTAACTAATCACAAACGTGTGCCAAAACAAAATCTCTTAACAGAGAAAACACATCACATGAGCATAATCCATCACATAGCATCATATATATCAATAACATCAACTCATGTTTTCCGGTTCAAATCAAAGACATAAAACAGTATCAAATATCAATACATATCAAGTCATGTAACAGGCCAATGAGATTTCACCATGCACTTAAAACAATTACGAAAAACATTTATAGAAACCATGCTCTTAGAAAAATATTTATAAAACATGAGAGTATTTTTCAAAGCATTTTTCTTAATGAAATGAAGATAGCTACTAAGCACTCACAATTCGGGAGAGTCGTATACTCCCGTTAATTTCCTTGCGGCCGTAACGATGTACTTTTAACCCTTTCAATTTGAATCCTAAACATTTAGGAGTAACGAGGTAATCAGAATAAATAGCGACACTAAAGTTCTAGACAAACTTTAATTTTACAACAAAAGCCTAACGTGGCGACACATCGGAAAAACATTCGCATCTTGCTCGATCCTTTACCAAATCATACGAAACCACATCCATTTGGAAGCCAATTCATTAAGCTAAAATTTACTCCAAAGAACCATCTTCAAAATTCTACCCATAAT
>AWWV01011550.1:0-54751 GCA_001974805.1 Corchorus capsularis
CTTACCTTAACTCCAATACAATGATTTCCATTCATTTCCCAAGCAACTTTCACCTTGCCCTTTCTCTCCTTCATTCTCAAAAACGAAACCAATGTTAAAACTCAACCTACAAATAACTTGTAAATATTAAAATATCCAAGGATTTTTCTTCCTCACCTTTGTTCCTCAAATCCACTCAAATGCCCATGGAATCCAACATAAAAGTCATGGCTTGATCTCTTCTTAATTAAAGTTTGAAAACTGAAAATTTTTCAAGACTATAGATTCAACGTTCTTGGGCTTTCATACGGTTTGCTTGCATGTTAGATTTGTTGAGTATAAAGGTAAGAAGAATTTAGAGAGAGAAAATTAGACAATTTTGGATATGGTGCTCTACATAAGAAGACGGAGTACCAACACATAAAATGGAGAAGATGAAGTTCATAAATGGAAGGCTATGAAGTCATGGTGGGGAGCTTGTTCTCCACGTGGCACTATATTTTGTCCCAAATTTTCTAGTTCAACATGCAAACCACAAAATTTGTAATCTCCTCAGTTAGGTCCTTGTTGAATTAGGGAATTGATCATCCTACTCACCCATTATATCCATTTAATCCATGTACTTGTTCCAATAATATCTAATAAATCAATTTTCATAATTATTTCCTTGAAATACCTAAAAACATTGATACTAACACACTACCCTCTCATGTCTTCTTGTTCGAACCTTATTCGATTGATGTCACCTTTCTATGATTTCAAATTGAATTAATTTAGCTTCTTCTTATATATGTCGAGTAGGCACTTATTTTATTTCCTTATAAATTCTCATATTTAATATTAATCACCAAAATTAGTTTTTTTTACGGTATTACAACGCCAATTATCATTCCTAATATCAATCAATTTCTACGACCTCACCATCTAAATTGGAATAATTAATATTTTAATTTAGATAAATTAATATATTAATTTCATAAGTTAATATATTGATTCCATAAGTGAAGTTATAATTAATTTCAACCAAACCTTATCACAATTAAATAAACTATTTAGCTAATGGGTGCTCAGGGGCAACCGTGAAGAGCCAATTATTATCTCCGATATCAATCAATTTCTCGATACTCACCATCTGAATTGGGATAATGAATATTTAAGGTCTCACCATCTCAATTAGAATAATTATTATTTTAATTTAGATAAATTAATATATCAATTCCATAAAGAAGTTATTAGTTATACCAAACTTTATCTCAATTAAATAAACGGTTTGGTTAATGGGTATCACAGGGGCACCCGTGGAGAGGCGGTTATTATTTTGAAGTTTGTGCTAAAAGTTTGTATCCTAAATGTTGTAATAAGAGAATAATACCCCTGTTATGATTATTGTTTAGTCTTAAATTATAATATTTATTGATTTTAAGGGTCTCATCATCCTAATTGGAATAATTAATATTTTAATTTAGATCAATTAATATATTAATTTCGTAAGTGAAGTTATTAATTCTACCAAACCTTAACACAATTAAACAAACAATTTGGCTAATAGGTGTCAGGGCCACCCGTGAAGAGCCAATTATTTCATAATCTCAATTGGAATAATTAATATTTTTTAATTAGATATATTAGTATATTGATTCCATAAGTGAAGCTGTAATTAATTCCACCAATCCTTATCACAATTAAACAAACTGTTTGTATAATAGGTGCCCAAAATTTCACTCAATTTCTATGCTCCACACCATCTGAATTGGAATAATGAATATTTAATTTTAAGGGTCTCATCATCTCAATTGGAGTAATTAAAATTTTTATTTAGATAAATTATATTAATTCCATGAATGAAGTTATTATATTTACCAAACTTTATCACAATTAAACAAACGATTTGGCTAATGGATATTCCATGGGCACTCGTGAAGAGCCGATTATTATTTTGAAGTTTGTCCTAAAAGTATGTCTCCTAATTACTGTAAGACAATAATACTCTTATAATAATTATTGTTTAGCCTTGAATTATATTTATTGATTCTAAGTCTCAATTGGAATAAGTAATATTTTAATCTAGATAAATTAATACCTTAATTTCATACTTTAATATATTGATTCCATAAGTGAAGTTATAATTAATTCAACCAAAACTTATCACAATTAAAAAAATTATTTGGCTAACGGGTGCCCCGGGCACCCGTGAAGAGCCCATTATTATCCCCAATATCAGTCAATTTCTACGATCCTCACCATCTGAATTAGAATAATGAACATTTTAAGGGTCTCACCATCTCAATTGGAATAATTAATATTTTTAATTTAGATAAATTAATATATTAATTTCATAAAAGAAGTTATTAATTCTACCAAACTTTATCACAATTAAACAAACGGTTTGGTTAATGGGTATCCCAGGAGCACCTGTGCAGAGCCGGTTATTATTTTGAAGATTGTGCTAAAAGTATGTATCCTAAATGTTGCAATAAGACTTGGCCAAAAAAAATGTTGCAATAAAACAATAATCCCCTGTAATAATTATTGTTTAGTCTTAAATTATAATATTTATTGATTTGAAGGATCTCATCATCTCAATTAGAGTAATGAATATTTTAATTTAGATAAATTAATATATTAATTTCATAAGTGAGGTTATTAATTCAACCAAACCTTAACACAGTTAAACAAACAGTTTGGCTAGTAGGTGCCCAGGGGCACCCATGAAGAGCCAATTATTACACCATCTCAATTGGAATAATTAATATTTAAATTAGATAAATTAATAGATTGATTATATAAGTGAAGTTATAATTAATTCCATCAAGTCTTATCATAATTAAAAAAATTGTTTGGCTAATAAATAGCTAATAAATATCCCTAGTATCAATCAATTTTTATGGTCCTCACCATCTGAATTGGAAAAATGAATATTTTAAGGATCTAATTATCTCAATTGAAATAATTAATATTTTAATTTAGATAAATTAATATTAATTTTATTAATGAAGTTATTAATTCTACTAAACCTTATCACAATTAAACAAACCTGAAGGGCACCTGTGGAGAGCCGGTTATTATCTTGAAATTCGTGCTAAAAGTTTGTCTCCTAAATACTGTGATAAGATTATAATACCCCTATAATAATTATTGTTTACTATTGAAATATAATATTTATTGGTTTTAAGGGTCTCATCATCTCAATTGGAACAATTAATATTTTAATTTAGATAAATATATATTAATTTCATAAGTGAATATATTGATTCCATAAGTGAAGTTATAACTAATTTCACCAAACCTTATCACAATTAAACGAACTATTTGGCTAATTTGTGTACCAGGGGCAGCCGTGAAGAGCCAATAATTATCATCAATATTAATCAATTTCTATGATCTTCACCATCTGAATTGTAATAATGAATATTGTAAGGTTCTTGTAATCTCAATTGGAATTTAATTTAATTTGGATAAATTAATATATTAATTTCATAAATGATGTTATTAATTCTATCAAATCTTATTACAATTAAACAAACGGTTTGGCAACTGGGTACCATAGGCACCCGTGGAGAGCCGGTTATTACTTTGAAGTTTATGCAAAAAGTATGTCACCTAAATGTTGTAATAAGATAATAATACCTTTGTAATAATTATTGGTTAGCTTTGAATTATAATATTTATTGGTTTTAAGGGTCTCATAAATCTCAATTGAAAAATTAATATTTTAATTTACATAAATTAATGTATTAATTTCATTAAGTGAAGTTATTAATTCTATCATACCTTAACACAGTTAAACAAACAGTTTGGTTAATGGGTGTCAGGGGCACTCGTGAAGAGCCAATTATTATCCTAATATCAATCAATTTCTACTGTCCTCAACCTCTTAATTGGAATAATGAATATTTTAAAGGTCTCATCATCTCAATTGGAGTAATTAATATTTTTTTAGAAAAATTAATATATTAATTCCATAAATGAAGTTATTATTTCTACCAAATTTTATTACAATTAAACAAACGGTTTGGCTAATGGATACCCTATGGGCACCCATGAAGAGCCGATTATTATTTTGAAGTTTGTGCTAAAAGTATTTCTCCTACATAGTGTAACACAATATTACCTCTATAATAATTATTATTTAGCCTTGAATTATAATATTGATTGATTTTAAGTCTCCATTGGAATAATTAATATTTTATTTTAGATAAATTAATATATTATATTTTCATAAGTCAATATATTGCTTTGATAAGTGAAGTTATGATTAATTCCACCAAACGTTATTACAATTAAACAAACATTTTGACTAATGGGTGCCAGGGCACCCGTGAAGAGCCAATTGTTATCCCAATTATGAATCAGTTTTTGCGGTCCTCACCATCTGAATTGGAAGAATGAATATTTTAAGGGTCTCATAATCTCAATTGAATTAATTAGTATTTTAATTTAGATAAACTAATATATTAACTCCATAAATTAAGTTATTGATTCTACCAAACCTTATCACAATTAAACATACTCCTTGGCTAATGGGTACCCCAGGGATATCCGTGGAGAGCCGGTTATTATTTTGAAGTTTATGCTAAATGTATGTCTCCTAAATGTTGTAATAAGACAATAATACCCATGTAATAATTATTGTTTAGCCTTGAATGATAATATTTATTGATTTTAAGGGTCTAATAATCTCAATTGGAATAATTAGTAGTTTAATTTACATAAATTAATATATTAATTTCATAAGTGAATATATTGATTCCATAAGTGAATTTATAATTAATTCCACCAAAACTTCTTACAATTAAACAAACTGTTTGGCTAATGGTGCCTAGGAGCAACCTTGAAGAGCCAATTATTATGCCCAATATCAACCGATTTTTACGGTCATCACCATCTGAATTGGAATAGGGAATATTTTAAGGGTCTCATCATCTCAATTAGAATAATTAATGATTTAATTTGGATAAATTAATATATTAATTCCATAAATAAAATTATTAATTCTACCAAATCTTATCACAATAAAACAAAAGGTTTGCCTAATGGGAACCACACAGGCACCCGTGGAGAGTCGGTTATTATTTTTAAGCTTGTGAGAAAACTATGTCTCTTAAATGTTGTAATAAGACAATAATACCCCTGTAAAAATTATTTTTTAGCTTTGAATTATAATATTTATTGATTTTAAGGGTCTCATCATTTCCATTGGATAATTAATATTTTAATTTAGATAAATTAATAAATTAATTTCATTAAGTGAAGTTTTTAATTCTACCAAACCTTAACACAGTTAAAGAAACAGTTTGGCTAATGGCTAATGGGTGCCCAGGGACACCCGTGAAGAGCCAATTGTTACACCATCTCAGTTGGAATAATTAATATTTTAATTAGATAAATTAATAGATTGATTGCATAAGTGAAGTTATAATTAATTCCACCAAACCCTATCACAATTGAAAAAATTGTTTGGCTAATGGGTGCTTTAGGGACACTCGAGAAGAGCCAATTATTATCCCCAATATCAATTAATTTCTATGCTCCTAACCATTTGAATTAGAATAATCAATATTTAATTTTAAGGGTCTCATCTACTCAATCGGAGTAATTAATATTTTTATTTAGAAAAATTAATATATTAATTGCATAAATAAAGTTATTAATTTTACCAAATCTTACTACAATTAAACAAACGGTTTGACTAATGGGTATCCCAGGGGCACCCGTGGAGAGCTTGTTATTATTTTCAAGTTTGTGCTAAATGAATGTCTCATAATAAATGTTGTAATAAGAGAATAATACCCTTGTAATAATTATTGTTTAGCCTTGGATTATAATATTTATTGATTTTAAGGGTCTCATCATCCCAATTGGAATAATTAATATTTTAATTTAGATAATTAATATATTGATTTCAAAAGTAAAGTTATTAATTTTACCAAACCTTAACACAGTTAAACAAACAGTTTGGCTATTTTGTGCCCCAATTATTACACCATCTCAATTGGAATAATTAATATTTTAATTGGATAAATTAATATATTGATTCCATAAGTGAAGTTATAATTAATTCCAGCAAATCTTATCACAATTAAAATAAATGTTTGGGTAATGGGTGCGTCAGGGGCACCCGTGAAGAGCCAGTTATTATCCCCAATATCAATCAATTTCTACGATCCTCACCATCTGAATTTCAATAATGAATATTTTAAGAGTCTCATCATCTCAATTGGGATAATTATCATTTTAATTTAGATAAATTAGTATATTAATTCCATAAAAGAAGTCATTAATTCTACCAAACCTTATCACAATTAAACAAACGGTTTGGCTAATGGGTATCCCAAGGGCACCCGTGGAGAGCCGGTTATTATTTTGAAATTTGTGCTAAAAGTATGTCTCCTAAATGTTTTAATAAGACAATAATACCCCTGTAATAATTATTGTTCAGCCTTGAATTATAATATTTATTGATATTAAGTGTCTCATTATCCCAATTTGAATAATTAATATTTTAATTTAGATGAATTAATATATTAATTTCATAAATGAATTTATTAATTCTACCAAACCTTAACATAGTTAAACATACAGTTTGGCTAATGGGTGCCCAAAGACACCCATGAAGAGCCAATTATTACACGGTCTCAATTGAAATAATTAAGATTTTAATTAGATAAATTAATATATTGATTCCTTAAGTGAAGTTATAATTAATTCCAGCAAATCTTTTCACAATTAAACTAACTGTTTGGCTAATGGGTGCCTCAAGGGCACCAGTGAAGAGTCAATTATTATCGCCAATATCAATCAATTTCTACGATCCTTACAATCTGAATTGGAATAATGAATATTTTAAGGGTATAATAATCTCAATCGGAATAATTAGTATTTAAATCCAGATAAATTAATATATTATTAATTCCATAAATGAAGTTATTAATTCTAAGAAACCTTATTACAATTAAACAAATGGTTAACCCATGGAAAGTCGGTTATTATTTTGAAGTTTTTGCTAAAAGAATGTCTCCTAAATGTTGTAATAAGATAATAATACCCCTGTAATAATATTGTTTAGCTTGAATTATAATATTTATTGATTTTAAGGGTCTCATAATCTCAATTGCAATAATTAATATTTTAATTAGATAAATTAATATATTGATTCCATAAGTCAAGTTATAATTAATTGTACTAAATATTATCACAATTAAACAAACTGTTTGGCTGATGGGTGCCCAGGGTCATCCGTGAAGAGTCAATTATTATCCCCGATATCAATCAATTTCTATGCTCCTCACCATCTGAATTGGATAATGAATATTTAATTTTAAGGATTCCATCATCTAAATTGGATTAATTAATATTTTTATTTAGATAAATTAATATATATTTTTTTTGAGTGAGTACATGTGAATTCTCATTATAATCAGAATAAATCTCTATATGCCCAAACATCTACTGAGAAATCAATTCAAACTAAAAAACTACCATAAATACACCATCTACCTACCAAATACACAAATAAATCAAATTACAAACTATACACAAATAAACCAAATTACAAATTGAACTCACATGCCGTGAGACTTGAACCCAGGACCTCACGGTCCAGGCACGGTACACCTACCAGTTGAGCTAACAACTTGGGTGTGATAAATTAATATATTAATTCCATAAATGAAGTTATTATTTCTACCAAAATTTTTCACAATTAAACAAACGGTTTGGCTAGTGGATACCCCATGGGCACCCGTGAAGAGCCTATTATTATTTTGAAGTTTATCCTAAAAGTATATCTCCTAATTATTGTAATACCCCTATAATAATTATTAATCAGCCTTGAATTATAATATTTATTGATTTTGTTATGTAAAAAACATAAGATTGACAGGGGAAACTTATGGAAAATCTTTTTTTTTTACATAACAAAATCATTATAGAATTTTCTAATCATCAAATACTCGATGCCATCATTATTGTTCTCAGTATTGGAGGTTAATTGTTGTCATCTCGGTGTCCATTTGCCTCGTCGATTCTGGCATACCTGCATAAATCAATTATAATTGTTAGTGTGTTTGTTTTTGTTTGTTTTTAAAGCTGTTGCGTAAGAGCATTACATTACATGGTCTGTATTTGAGAGGTCTTTGGGATGTCCAAATTGAAAAAAAAAAAACTCTTAGATGCTGATGTTGATGATACTATAGTGCTTCCTGAAAAAGATCTTATTCTCATTCCGTAGAAAATCACAGCAGGTCTTTGTCTCGATTCTATTATCATTGGTATGTTCAAATCATTGTAGAAAAGTTCCCATAAAGTGATGTTTAGTTCTTTTCCCCAGTGAAAAGTATATATGTAATCTTGTCTTTGATAAAATTCTAATCTATAAATGATTTATGGAAATAAAGGTTCGAAATCTCACCCTAATGACCAAATTTTGATATCTTTTTTTGCCAACAGTGCTGCCTCATGGCAGTTTCATGTAGGTGGTCCTTGCAATGGATTTGATCACACCAATCACATTTGTGGATCGATTTGTGAACGTATATTTTAAGCAAATAATAGTAAAACTGCAATTGGGGAAATTTATTAATGAAGGCTCTCTTTTATACCTGTTAAATACGTCTCCCATCTTGTTTCGTTTTCCAAGTCGTTTTCTCCAGTGAAATCAAAAAAATATCTTATGTAAACTCCTAAAGGGTCGAAGTCTTGCTGCTCTATGGTATTTCCATGAAAAAAAATTATATAGTTTGTTGTAGCTGCTTCCTCTGGAATTTGGGGGAATGCAATGATAAAATCTGTTATCATGTAGATGTTCCTTCAATGAGGATTTTTCTGAAAAGTTTGGCATGATCCTCGGAGATTTGGACGTGTATCCTGTTTCCCTTGTTGAAAAATGACAAATATTTTGAGTCAATGTTGTTTCATGTATTGGTACTTAATTCTACAGTATCAAAGACATGTATATGCTATGTTACTTACTTGGTAATCTATTCCGATAAAAGCAATCCCAAACCTAACTCTAGAAATATTGTGGACACAGTCCCATATTCGACCAATTCTTATCTTTATTGTCTGTCCCTCTTGGTTGGGTCTGAGTACAGAGATTGTGAGTCGGTTCATTCTCAGATTCTTTTGGAATTTTTGAGTTGGTTTGTAGTTTTTTTAAAATCTGAAACAATAGATTGTTTCGAAGGGGTTTTTCTACTTTTTTTTCGTGATGATATAATTTTTTGAGTAATGCTTATCTTTTCTTGGTCATCAAGGAGTTAGTCTTTTTTTTTTGGACAGAACATCAAGGAGTTAGTCTAGCTAGTTTAATTTATAATAGATTAGTTTTGACTCTTGGGAATTTGTGAATATAGACTTTTGGCATATCATACACTGCTATTAAATAATATATATATATATATATATATATATCCTTATGATCATAATTTTTCAGGTTCTCTTATTTTAACTAATTTATTCACGTTCATTTATTAAGATTTAATAAATGTTGGGTGTGTTTCGTTGAAAGAAATTAAAGGGTATAGTACTTCTTGTGCTTATATCTAGTGATAAATGCATATTTATTTTCATTTAAAGAAAACCAAATGGGATAGTAAAAACTAATAAAATTTGAAGCCCAATATTTTATTTTGACTTTAAAATTAGTAAATTTTAACCTTGAATTGATTATATTTTGTGGTATTAGCTGCAGGTAGACCAAAATTCAGAAAAGCCCATCCAATTGATGATGATCATTGGTTTTTTGCCTTAAGACCTTTTTTTTGGTCCAGAAAAGAATAGTTTGTATTGATTATAAGAACAATGTTACAGAAAAAAAAAATTCTTAAGAAAAATTGAGACAATACATACATTGCTCTTTCCTCAGACTTGTTAACAAAATTTACAAAGGTGGAACAGGCAATCCATCTTTGTCTAAAATGAAGGTTAAAGAAAATGAGGGTAAATCTATCCAATTTAATAGGCATATCTTCATTTTGATATGCGTAGGATTTCTAATTACGTAACTTTGTATTATATTTAAATGAAGGCAGTAGTATTGGAATGAAAAGTAGAAGCTAGCATTATTAGAATGGTTAAAATTTTTTAAGTAAGCAAGTAGGAATTTTGAAATTTGGTTCATTACATTCTTATATTAAGCAAAATAAAGCGAGTATTGTAAATCTCAGTCTCTAAATGGTTTGAATACAGTCCCAAAGTCAACCTATTCCAAGTTTAATGGTTTGGTCTTGGTTGTTTGGTTGAAGATTTTGGATTGTTAACGGGTACATGGTTGGCTTCTTTATGATATGTTTTTTCTTTCTTGATTTTGTTGGGGTATATGGTTTTTAATTGTTTTGAAGTTATTTTTATATAGTGTTTTTAATATACAATTTGGTTAATTTAGGTTCTTATTCCTAGGTAGTATTTTTTTTTTCATTTTCCCATGCCTTTGTAGCAATCTTTTTTATACCTCTGTTCTAGATATACTAATCTGTTTTTAATTATTGATTTGGATTATCTTTGGGGTATCTTGAAGCATGGTGTTCTTTAGTTGAAGCCCTTGATATCACCTCAGTTAATGTTGCCTTTTTTCCTTTGTAACTTGATAACTTTAGTTTTAATGGTTTGGTTAGAAGATGGTGATTTTAATGTTATTTGAGCAAGATGGATAGTTCATGTTGCATTGAAAATTGCTATAGCACCGAATTGCTTGCCTATACAAAGGGCTCATGCAAGGTGCAAAGTGTGTCGAGTGAGTGGCGTGTCGAGCAAATGTGTGTTGTGAGTAAGTAAGTCTTGGTGTAGTAGTGAGTGAGTTGTGAGCAAGTCAGTATTAAGAAAAGCTAGAGTCTTGTGAATGTAAGTTATCTTGTTGTAGCTTACCTCTGTTATAATAAGATCAAGTTGTTTTTCTTAAACTTGTTTCACATTTAAACATCTTTTTCATTGATTAAGAGAATTACTTAACCCTTTTATACCCAGAATACTTATTCACACCTAATATATAGTTCTATCATTAGCTAAATTCATTTTTATTTGGATTTTTGGAGAATAAAAGAAAAAAGAATTGCTGATGTGGCATTTTTGGTAGTTGAAAGCCTGTTACCTTCTTACAGCTTGAAAGAAAAACAAAATACATTATAAATATTCAGAATTCAGAGTTGCATTCGACATTAATAAAGTCAATTGCAGAAGATGAATTTGATCATTGTAGTTCCTCACCAACCTTCTTCTACTAATTCGATTCGAAATTCTTTAAACAGTCTGTTTTTGAAAATTCGATTCCATTGTAACCTGAGTTTCTTGACCATGGTATTTTGATGAAAGGAGACGCTCATTAACTAGATGCAGTCTAAACGCAAGTAATTGTAAAGAGACTCCATAATTTCAGAATCAAGAATCCAGCCTGAATTTTCATTAATAAAATCACTCATTTGCTTTCCTTTTTACATTGAAACAGGCTGGCTGTATAGTAATAAAGATTGGTTTTATGTCTTAACTAATTATAAAAGATTCAGATGGGCTGAATCTCTACTTGGCCATAATAGCATAAGCTCTCTGCTCTTGATAAGAAATATGCCAAACAAATATTAATATTAATATGAAATATGAATATCCACTACCGAATCACAAATTTAAACTATTAACAATGTTTCCATAAAAATGTCTACAACCTAATACCAATCCCATCCCTCAGATCCTGAGGGCCATCTTGTTCTTCAGTCAGCCTTGAGTTTATCCTCATCTGCCGGCTTCGCCCTATATAGATATTCAAAATAAAACGTCAAAAACATTAATCTCATTAATTTTGAGCCTCATCATGGCAAAAGGACCAAAACAATAGAAACATCATGATTAACTTACTTAAGTCTCAGTCTCTTCAGTGGAGAACTATCAAGAAGCCTTCGGTGTTATCATCAAGGCTGACATATGTTTTTCCACTCTCTCTCCATCTGCTGAATTCAAGACAATCTCAAGGGAAATGGCCTGTATAGCTGAAGCTGTTTCTGGCACTTCTTCCATAAGAAATCCATAGGCATAATAATATGAATTAGTTAAGAGCAAAAAGCTTTACAAAAAGTTTCACTCTACAATTGAAAAGGAAGAAACCATTGACAGTGGCTGCAGCAACGTTTAGAAAGGAAAAGCAAAACCCAAAATTAGTCATTTGATTAAGATCAATTACCAATAATTCAATCAGTCATTCAATTAAGATTAATTACCAATAATTCAATCAAGTAACCATAAGGATTAAGAAATTTGTAAAAGGGTCAATGAATAAGTAACAAAAAACCTCCTCACCAATCGAAGTATAAATAATCACAAAAAACATTGATACTGTGAATTAATCCAAACATTCTTTTGGAGGTTGAATTATTTCGATAGATGCAAAAAAATGGGAGCATCAAGAATATCTGGTCATTAAAATGTTATTCAAAGAAAAGAACCTTCATATACATATTTCTTGCCAAATATTCAGAAAGACATAACTTCAATACAGGAAAACAAATATTCACTGCTCCTACATTTTTGCCATCTAAAGAAAACTATACATATTTA
The DNA here is from genome assembly GCA_001974805.1 of Corchorus capsularis. Classification (NCBI taxonomy): domain Eukaryota; kingdom Viridiplantae; phylum Streptophyta; class Magnoliopsida; order Malvales; family Malvaceae; genus Corchorus; species Corchorus capsularis. The sequence goes on from AWWV01011550.1 coordinate 12,520, forward strand.
ATAAACCTCCCAATCTGCCCTCCCCATCAGAACTCCAGCCTTCAATGATCATCCAACTCTCTCCTTATCAATATCTTCCTTTTCCCTGGAAACAAAAGAAGGCACAGTAGAAAGATTCAGACCTTCTATCCAAAAAGAACAAAAAGTGCTCTACGCAAAAGGTCAGAGGAAAGTTTTCAGTGGAGAATCGTCAACAATTTTCTTACCCCTTTCTTCTACATCCAATGCATCTTCCGTGTCAGTCAATCTGAATTCTGAATCTCCATCCTTCATCTGTGCAATCAGACTCAATAAACTGCAAATAAGCAATAACAAAAAAGGTACCAAACTGAATTCAAGTAAAAAATTAAGGATGAAGGAATCTTTAAAAGGATAAAGAAATTAGGAATATAGGGGGAAATAAGCGTAAATGGAAGAAAAGTTCTAATCTTTTCTTGAACATTTGATATCTTCTTTGACTGCATAGCCTCTGTCTGAAATATCCAAGGACAAACCAAAGCAGCTAATTTAGCCACAAATCAGATTAGAAGATCATGAATTAGTAATAAATCCAGAAACAGAGGCCTGACCTTGACACGTCTCATGTTCAACTGCTGCTGCAAAACAAACAAATCAAAATTCTCTTCGCACCAAACCATTGACAGAACGCATAGGAATAAGAACAACAATCTTAAATCACAAAAGAGCATCCATAAAATCTCATCTTACTGAAAACATTTTAAATTCAAAAAGACTTAAAAGGAAACAATAGCAACCTTGGCACGCCTCATATCTGCTGCCTGGTATTAGACAAAGGAGATCAATCAAACCTTAATACTGAAATAATGAAGCTAAAAGAGGGACTCTGCTACTTTTTTTTTTTAAGATTCTCTGTCTAAAAAACCCAAAGACCACATAGAAATTACTTCCGGATCAATCTATAATCAATTCTGATATCATAAAGAAACGAAAGCATGAACCAAACACCAACCTTAACACGCCCCATCCTAAAATCTCAAATAAGAAAATTGAAAAAAAAATCAGAAGCACACTATTGACAATTGAAAGAAATTGGAATCAGCCAAATTGGATAAATCAAAGCTCCGTAAAGAATTAGTGAAACAGAAAAAAATACAGAGAAGCTAAAAAGTGAATAATATCAAAACCACTGCGAGGAGGAAGAAGTATGATAATGATGAAAAACAGAGCAGACAGAGGCCGATATTTATACTAAGTCAGAGACTAACCAATGCCTCCAAAACAAAGATATGATTTATGAAAGGAACCCCATAAACAGAACCTCTACACCCAGTAAACATCTCAAATTTCCAACCTCATAAACAATTGTTTTCTTGCAGCCAAAGAATAATATCCAAGATCAATCACAACATGCGTTCACACTAAAGAGAAACCCCTCTCAGATTTCACACTATCAAGAAATAATATTCGATTTTTGTCAGTATTAGAAAATAGAAAATAATATTAGAGAGGGGGAGGGGGTGATGACGTGGCATAGCTCTTTGAGCTCTATTTTATCTAACTTTAATATATAGGTATAGATTATTTTATTGAAATTACTAATTTTTACAACTGTCCAAGTTGGGAACAGAGTAAAATATTATTTTAATTATCAAGTTTTAATTTATGCAGGTTATACTATATTACTTTACAATTTTTATGAACGCAAAATTAGAAAAATAAGTAAAGAGATTTTTTTTATTTGAATTTGGTAATACAAAAGCAAATAAAACATTTTTATTATTTTAGTAAAGATAATATTCTTTCCATATTTTTTTAAAACTTCTTTTTTTTTTAATGTTTCCAATGCTCTTTTATTTTATTTTTTCTTTTTAGTTTGTTCCATATGAATTTATAGTTGTCCCTAATGGACAGCTCACTGGTTAAGGTTTCAGTTCAAATCCTGGGAGGGACGGAGTGAGTGTAGAGATGAGAGAAAGCTACCTCCTTTTGTGTAGCCTATCATTTAATTTTATGTTCACATATAGCAAAAAAAAAGTTTATAGTTGAATTTTTTTGGAAGAATTATTTTTAATTAAATAATAAAAAGTTTTTTTGTTGTATACTTGTATTATTAAATTCAAAAAAGTAAAAGAAACTGAAAAGGTCTAATTTTCTTTTAATTGAGCAGACATCATATCATATCATATCATATCATACTTACATATATTTGAATCTACAGAGGTATTCGTTGAGTGACATGTGTCATGGTTTTTAGTCAACTACATGTTATTTTATCCTGAATTTGTGTGGATCCCACTTAAAAAGATGACCATTTCCTGACAGTCACCTATTATTTTTTGCTATCTGTTATGTTAGCTTTTGTCAATTTATTAGTGGGCCCACCTAACATTTAGCAACAGATGAAATGAGATTGAAATTGAAAAAAAAAACATATAAAATCAATTTTTTACTTCCTTTTTTTTTCGGAACCATTTTTCATCATTAGAGCATCTCCAACGTCCCGGTAAATCATCATTTTGGTGTGAAAAAACCCAAAATCTGGTCTCCAACGATACTGCAAATTTATAGATTCGAGGAGCACCAAAATGGCATATTTGCCGTTGTCCTGTTCATCCACGGCAAATTTTATTATTTTAAACAATATCAGAAATGACATATATGTCCTTTTAATATTTAACAATTTATATTTTGATCTAGATTTACATTTACATATTAAATAATTACAAAAAAATTATATTATTAGAAAGAGTTAATTGAGACCTTTAAAACAAGACCAATATTGAATATGTTTTTTATAATTTTTTTAATAATAATTTTTAAGACTTAATTTTGGTGTTAAAAATTCAATAATTTAATAAAAAAAAGTTAAATTAAATTTAACTAACTTAAGATAAAATTGCAACTCAAATGAAGTTAAAGACAACATAAATTACACCATAGATTAAAAAGAAAATAAATAACAAAAACAACTAAACATTAAAATACTAGTAGACGATTACACCTTAATAATTTTGAAAGTCATCCCCATCACCTCCTAAATTATCAAAATATGGGTCAAAACCACTAGATGAGCCAGCTCCTCCAAACGATTGTTGATCACGAGCTCTTTTTGCAGAAATTTGGAGTTGTTGATTTCTTATAGCTTCACGTACAATTGGATCTTTAATAGAATCCACATCTTGCAACAAGATTTTATTCTCTTCTCGCTCTCATCACAGCTGTAATTTATCCTTTTCATTTTGAAGTCGTTGTGCCTCATTTTGAGCTCGTAACAACTGAAGTTCATAATTCTTTTGCATTAGAGCTTGATTTGCTTCCAATCGGCTGTTGCTTTGTTGGAACATTCCTTTGATTTGTTGATTTTCCTCTATGATGGATTTAAAAGTTTTGTTCATTTCATCATTTTCTTTCTTTTTCATTTTTTCTTTCTTCTTCCCAGTTGGACGCTCGACTACATCATTAGCATCATTGAATTGACCTTCAATTTCAAAGTCATCATTTAAATCAATACCAAATGATGATCCACCTATTTGATTATCTGATCGGTTGGAGTCTGACTACGACGATTCATAATTTGTTCGCTTTCTATGACCAGGAGTTTGCGTGCTACAATTAGCAAATTTCTCTATGTCTTTAAAGATAGGCCAAACATGATCAATTTTGAATCCTCTTTTGAAAGCTTTATCCTGAACTAGTAAAAGTTTTGCTCGTTCTAACTGTAAAACATCATTAAACATGAGATTTTTATAAATGATACAAGAGTTTGGTTAAGACTAATTTAAAAATTCCAAGATAAATCAAATTATTCAAGTACTTACAATATCTTGTTCCGAAGCGACACTTGGATTCAAGTCTTCAACTTGTCGAACGCATCCTCTTAATTTGGCAACAGCTGCATGTAACATATGCATTCGAGTTTGCAGAGATCTTAGGGGCTGAACATTGGTGATACGCGTTGGTAATAATTCATGATATTTAGCCTCCACCCGAGCCCAAAAGTGTTGCATGGATTGATTTGTACCAGTAATTGGATCTTGAGAAATTTCAAGATATGCATGGCATAGGATCTTATCTTCATGAATTGAATAGGAAGTGGTACGAGTCGTTTTTGCAGACATTTCAGCTAAGTTTGAACTTGTGAGTTTGGAGAGATTTCAAAGAGTAACAGAGAGTTTGATAAGGAAAGAAAAAAGAGTAGTAGAGAGTTTAGAAAATGGATGCTTTCAATTTGATGGTTTTAACCAACTATTTATAGACACAATTCGAGGAACAGATAAGGATTCAAACAACGGTCACATTTTCATCTCACTTTTAATCCAACGGTTAGATTGAGATAAGGTGATTTTCTGACATATCTTGGATATTGTGTTGGAAGAGATAAGGATTCAAATTAACGGTCACATTTGAATCTCACTTTTAATCCAACGGTTAGATTGAGATAAGGTTAGATTCTATGAAATTATTGACTATTGTGTAAGATTTTCTGACATATCTTGGATATTGTGTTGGAAGAGATAAGGATTCAAATTAACGGTCACATTTGAATCTCACTTTTAATCCAACGGTTAGATTGAGATAAGGTTAGATTCTCTGAAGATAAAATTACTATATAAAAGGCAATGGATCACCACATGTAAGCATTCAACCCTCCACCATATTATTCTTCGATCATGACTTCCAATACTAATCAATCTTTTTTCTCATCTTCATTTTCATCTTCATCCCTATCCCCATCCTCATCTTTAGAGGATGAATATGATCTCACTCATGAAATAGAGGCCCAAAATCTAACTATTGATGCCCAACAAACAACATTACTAAATGTTTATGCTAACAACAACATTCTCATGGCTTACTATAGAAAAAAAGAAAGAAGCCAACAAAGACATGGAGGCTCAGTTCCTGGTCATAAAGTTATTCATCGTGGTCGTGCAGAGGCAGAACAAAATCTATTGGCTGATTATTTTGCAGAGAACCCAAGATATAATGAATCAATATTTCGTAGACGATTCCGAATGAGTCGAAGTTTATTCTTACGGATTGTTAATGCTGTTGAAACTCATGACAACTACTTTGTGCAACGAAAAGATGCATTCGGTAGACCCGAATTGTCAAGTTTGCAAAAAATAACAGCACTATTTCGAATGTTGGCGTATGGTGTACCCGCCGATTCTACTGACGAATACATTAAAATTGGGGAATCAACTGCAATTGAAAGCTTGAAGAAATTTTGTCGAGCCATTGTGGAAGTCTTTGGAGAATGTTATCTTAGAGCACCAAATGCTAATGATGTTGCAAGGCTGCTTAAAGTTGGAGAGGAACGTGGTTTTCCTGGAATGTTGGGGAGTTTGGATTGTATGCATTGGACTTGGAAAAATTGTCCAACGGCTTGGGCAGGACAATACAGTGGACAAGTGGATCGTCAACCATTATTCTTGAAGCTGTAGCTGATTATGATTTGTGGATATGGCATGCATATTTTGGGTTGCCAGATTCAAACAATGACATTAATGTATTGAAGGCATCCTACTTATTCGCAAACCTTGCTAAAGGTATAGCGCCTCCAGCTGATTATGTTATTGGAGGAAAAAAGTATACAACGGGATATTATTTAGCCGATAATATATATCCCAAATGGTCGACTTTGGTACAATCCATTCATGATCCCCAAGGTCCAAAAAAGCAGTTATTTGTAAGGATGCAAGAAGCATATAGAAAGGATGTAGAACGTGCATTTGGAGTTCTCCACTCACGATTTGCAATTGTCAAGGGACTGGCACGTTTTTGGAGGAAGGATACATTGCATGATATAATGTCAGCATGTATCATAATGCACAATATGATCATTGAGGATGAACGTGATTTAAATGCAGACATTGGAATTTCGAGGGAAGCACCGACTCCTGAAGTTGAGATGGTCATAGATGAGACAACTCGATTTCGAGAATTCCTTGCTCGGCATAAATAAATCAAAGATAAAGAGACTCATTTCGCACTTCGTAATGCATTGATTGAACATCTGTGGGAGCATTATGGGAACTTGGAAAATTTTAGTTTAACTATGTAATAAATATATAATTTTTATTAGGGTTGGTATGCAAATGATCAAGTGAAATAATATTTTCTTGTATATTTACGTTAATTAAAACTAAATTTAAAAATTCATAACATGCATTCAACTTAATTTGTTTCAAATTTTTTGGACAAATATTCTTTAACCATATTATTAATTAAATATTATTTATTAATAATATTTATACTTTAATGCATAAGTTAATATTTCAAATAGTACCTAATTATTATAAATGAAATTTTATGAATAAATAATAGGGTTGTAAATAATATAGAATAAAATAATATTTAACACCAATTTGGTGTTGAATACATTGGAGAGTAAAAATTTTGGTGTAAAGAATATTCCAAAAAGATGCCTTTTTGACACCAAAATGGTGCAATTTTTGGTGCTAAACGTTGGAGATGCTCTTAGCCTTTGTCAACTCAATTTGTAAGTAGGACCAGTAAACATTTATCTTTTTGGTTTTTTATCCTTGTCAATTTATTTTTTCCTTCGTATCCAATTTTACATGTGGAACCCACAAAGCTAAAGTACTTATTTGAATTTTTATTGGTGGGTTCAATCATAATTAATTCAAAGCCATTCGACTCCGCCTTTTCCTTATGGTCTTAATTTTCCCTGATGAAATTTGCGCGCCCGTTGGGTTTCAACTTTGATTTCTCTATGGCATTTATGGTCATTATATTTTTGGTTCTGAATTCGATGGGTTTCCATTTGTTATTGCGTTTTCTTACAGATTAGTTTTGTTATTTATCTTTCTGGGTCGTTTTTTTTCCTTTCGTTTTTCCTTTGATCTTTGCTTTTGTCTGTGTTATCTGTTCTTTGTTTTTTGGCTTTCGTTTGTTTCTTTTTTTGACTGATTCTTCTGCAATTAGTTAATTCTTGCTTTTCGTTACTGTTTTTTCTCATTCATTTAGATTTCTTTTTGCTGTGATTTTGATTTGTTCTTTGGTTAGAGACGGAGGACGTGGAGGCTGCTGTTGCCAAGGCGGTGAGTGCTGGAGCCGTTGCGGAGGAGGAGATTGTTGGGTAATGTTTTTCTTGGATTATAGGGTGATATTTTGCTGCTGATGAATTGCGAAATTAATTCTTTTTGTTTCACCTTATGGCTATGATTGATGGATGGGTGTTAATTCTTGCACACATGTTAGCCTCTATGGCATCAACTTTAAGTTTTCCTCTTGATGTCTTCACTCTTCTCTTCAATGATTACTGCCGGAAATGATTCTTGCCTAATTAATTTTATTGCTTACTCTACTAAACTATGTAGGTAATCAATTCTTGCCTAATTTTATTGCTTACATTTCCAACTGCATGAGTAAGGGGTGCAACTTTAAGCAATCTTCCAAAATTTCTCAATGCATAAAAATTCCTGTCTGTAAGACATGTTAATTTTCATTATCCAAATGCTTGGAAAATTCAATCAATCTCAGAAGTGAACGAAGGGAAGGGTTAATTCTCCTCCTCAATGGTATATTAACTCAGTTTATCATCAAGTTTTTCATGCAAAAACATTGAGAAATTTTGGGATTTGAAAACCTGTAAGAAAATTCCTTTGGTTCTCTGCCACAAAATTTTGCTCATGTAACATATAGATTTGATTAAATTCTCTGCCTTTTTTTTTTGCAATGTTTTTCAAGTAATAGGTGCTCCAAGGCAACAAGGTTGGTATTGGTAGCTTTTTTTTTTTTTTAAAAAATTCTAAGACTTTTATTTACTGTGAATTAGTTGCTTGGCTGCTTTGAATAATTTATTATGTAATGATCAGATATTTGCAATCGACATAGGGCGTCTTATTGCTGGAACATCAAATCAAGGAGAAATTGAGGAAAGATTAGTCATGGTTATGCAAGAAGTAAAGCAGAGTGAAGGAGCCATAATTATATTCATTGATGAATCCATACACTTATTGGAAGCCAGGCCTTTGATGCTGCAAACATTCTCAAGCCAGGTCTTGCCAGAGGGGAATTTCAAGTAACAATTTTCTATACTTACCATTACAAGTTTTAGATTTTAATTCTAATTTGAATCTTACTTTTTAATTTTGATATTAAATTTTCCTGGTGGGTATAGTGTATTGGTGCCATAACTCCTGATGAATACAGAAAATTCATAGAGAAAGATGCAGCCCTGAATAAATTATTCCAGGCTGCGTGCACTCCTTAACAATCAATTAACCAAAATCTAGACAACAAATCTAGGGTTACACATGAAAACTTGTTTATTAAAGAGATTAAATCATTAAATCAAATCCAGCCAATTATACATACATAGACAAGTCGACATATGCATAATAGATTATCATCAATTCATCAATCAATTGAAATCAATGAAAGGAACTTTTGACAAAGATTGGTAGAAGATCCTTCTTGAAGATACTATACTAATCCTTGAATGCTTTGAATTCCTTTATCCTTTCTTTCTTAAGTTCAGTTACCCTTTAACTCCATTACAACCCATGATATGCATTTCGATTCAGTGAGTGCTAAACTTCTTTTATAAGTATGATCATTAGTGGAGATTGGACAACTATGCAAACCTATGGTAAGTCTATCTTGTCAAAATCATAAAAAGTGTATTTATATGCTTTTCCAAGGTATGTTGGTCTTAGAAATTGTGTTGATTGATGGGATTGATTTTTGTGTAAAGATTATTTGAAGTCTATGGCCTTTGTGTTTTTACTAACTTTTATTATGCATGATTAGAAATTGTAGATTAAATTTTTTTGTTGTTAGTGAATCCTCTCTGTTTTCTAAAGTATGATTTCTCTAATCATTTATCTTTTAAAGCCCTTTAAACATAGATTTGTTCTAAAATTTGTTTTGTTTTTTATACTAACCCCGTGTCTATCGACTTAGTTTTAAACATGTTTGTGGGTGTCGTCCTAGTCAGGTTGTAGACACCCGATTTTGTCCTATATCCTTCAATTTAAATCAATTTATGTCTTAATTGGTATTAGGGTCACCTAGGGGTGTTTTGGTCATTTTTGCACTAAGGGCATTTTGGTCATTTGTACATTCAGGGGCATTTTGGTCACTTTTAAGTCCACTTTTAATTTAAATTAGCTAATTCATTTTTAGTCATCTAGTTTGCATTTGAAAACCCAAAAAAAAATGTCTTGATGTGCACCTTTAGCATTTTTTTTTGCATATTTCATGACTTAGCCTCATTTAGTAATTTAGTGTTGTTGTATTTTAATCGTATAGCTTAAGTCCTTTTAGTAACGGGTCTAATTTTCATTCAACATTCTCATTTTCATTTTTTAGCACATCTAATTTACTTTCACGATCATTTCTAGAAGCATGTTCATATTTAATGTCATTCATATTCATCACATTAAGCATTTTCCGGTTCATTTCTTATTAAGCATGCTCATGTTTATTTATTTCCACTTGCTAATTAGTCATATGGGTAGTTAATGGCACATGTTATTCATGAATCATAGTCATGCATTACAGTCATTAGTTGGATTCATTCTTGGACATACTATAAAGAGAAATTTCATTCTTACATGGCATATTGGGCCTTTTAATATATTAGCCTTTATTTATTTTTGTACATTTGCATAGGCATAAAATCACAAAAAAAGAAAAAATCCCATTGATGTTACAAAGTCCCAAAAGAAAGTGCGGAAACAAAAGGGGAAATGAGTCAGGAGCTTTGGATGACCATTCTACATGCATATTTCTTCCTTTAACTTTTGCCTACTAAACCTGTTGACAACAAGAAAAGAAACTTAGCGAGTATAGTGGGTTCAAATTACATTTTTATGGTACATGTCAAACTTTTCATTTTAGCATGCATATCATCTTTCTCAGCATTTGCACATTTTTTGGTCATATAGGCACAACACGTTTTAGTTAGTAGAAGATAACTTTTAGCATAACACATCATATTCTACCTTGTTTTAGTACTAACATTTTTCCTCAGATAAATATGTTTGGTACCAGCGCTTTATTTTCGCAGGTAATAGGCCAAGTAAATGAAAGCTAAGGAAAGCAAGACTAATATGCATAAATAGCTACAAGAGCAAAGTGAAGTCATGCCCAATGTCATCATCAAGTTGTTTTCCAATGAATCCAAAGGCTAAAATGTAGAGGCTATTAAAATGACCAAGATTGGCTGCAAGGGACTAATAAAACAGTGGCATATGAAAGGCAAATGCGATTAAATGTGCTTGTGTGCAAGAAAGCTAGATGAATAAGAATGCAAGATTATGCCAACTATACAAAGTCCTATACAGTCTAGCAAACTCAACATTTAGGCACAACAGATTCCCCAACGAATCAACAATAGGACAAACAACAAGGTGATTGCATAATATAATTCAAAGCACCAAGAAGAGAAATCTATGGTCAAACAACTCAGTGGCATATATGAACAAAATGCACATAAACAAAGTAACAAAGGATTCCATCCAACTTGCCTATCGAATTCCCAAATTTGGTTAGAGGAAAATTACCTGCTAGCCAGTCAGTGAAGCCAGCTCACCACACATGACAACTTGGTTGCTATTTCTTCGTCCAATTACCTAACAAGAAGACAAAGTTGATAAGTGCAGTGAATTTTCAGAGCAATTTTCAATTACAGGAAAGTCAAGCGAAAATCACAATAAAAAACCGAAAAAAGAATCCAATGAATATTTTAGCTGACTCTCCAGGACAGCTCATCAAAACCTCATTCTCATCCCCAAAATACCGCAATATTTCACCTGCCCCAACAGAAAATTGAAAAAATAAGAGGAAAATACAAAAAAGGGGAATCGATAGATAATGATCAAGAGGGAATCAAATGGTGGTAGTAGATAAGGAAGGAGCTTAAATACCATGCTTTTGAAGCCCTTGGTACGGATTTTTAGTGAAAGAAAATTTGGGGGTAAAGTTTAGGGTTCTTCAATCTCTCTCTCTCTGATCTTTCGAAAAAAAAGGAAACAAGGAAGAGGCAAAGAAGGGGAACTTACAGCATTTGAAAAGGTATTCCACCAGGAATTGCTCAAACTCGCTTCGTTCCCTTCACTCTTTGTTTCTGCTCTTAAAATCTTCAAGCAAAATCAACGGTTTTCTACGTTTTTATGGAGGGGTTTTAGTCTTTATGCTTGGGGAGTCAAGAGTTAAGGGTTAATTGTGATAACAAGGGGAAATTCGGAAGGGATCTGGGGATTTCCAGAGCTAGGGTAGGGCTGTCCATTGGTTTGGGTCGGTCCATTCGGGTCGGTTCTACTCTAGAACCGAGGAAACCGATGGACTATTTTTGGGACCGAAGACCGACCCAAGGAGACTTGGAACCGACGTCGGTTCCTTGGGTTCTTAGTTCGGTTCGGTTCTCTAAATATACTTAAAATATATTTTAAATTTTATTTATTTATATATAATAAAAATATATATAATATATATAATATATATAATATATTTTAAATATATTTTATAAATTTCTGAGATTTAGATGCTTCTTCCTCCCTGGCTCCACCTTGCATAATAATTTTACAACTTTTGTCCTATTTCTATAATTGGAAACATTTTGTAGAGATTCCCTCCATAATGAGGATAACTTTGCAGAGCATTATTTTCTTCTTTTGTTGCAGAGGTTCCCTCCATGATGAGGATAACTTTGCAGAGCATTATTTTCTTCTTTTGTTGCAGAGATTCCCTTCATAATGAGGATAACTTTGCAGAGCATTATTTTCTTCAACTTTTGACTTTTTTTTTTTCAGAGCATTATTGATCTTTGCTGGGCATTATTAAGGCTTGTCTTCCATGATTTGAACTTTGCAGGGATTCCTTTGGATTTTTTGAGAGAATAAATCTACTTTTTCTTTTTGGTCTTAATAATCTTGACTATATTGGAGTCTTCTCCAAGATCCACAGTTTTCCTTGATGATTCTTGTGATGCTTCTTCTGTTTCTGAATCAGAATCCATTGAACTTAGCATTTCTGCCATAAGCTTCTTATACTCTTTCTTGGTTTTTGCTTGTGCCAGTATAGTACTAGCATTAGATTTTGCTTGTAGAAACCTAGCTATGTCTTTATCCGGAGAGGCAGATTTACAAAGACTTGGGTTTTTGATAAAGAAATTATCCAAGTACTTTGTGTCAGATTTTTCTTCATTGAATTTATCCCACCATTTGGTTTTGAAGACTCTGATCAAGCATGATACATTGAGACTTTCATCAAATTCATAATCATAATTCCATGAAACGATCCAGGAAATATTTAATTTGGTGAAAAAATGGATAGTTGGGTAAATGTGTTTTTGGTCTGGTTCAGGTTGGTATTTGTCAAAGAATTTGGGCCAAAGGTCTTTCATTTTTGGAGGTAATATTTCAGGTGATGGTCCATACCAATTCCACCATTTTTGAAACCAATTTGGGAATTTGTATTGGGATCCATATTTGAAATATATGAGTCAGGAATGTCGCATATGTTTGTTATTCATTTGAAACGCTGCGTACCAGGCTGTAATATAATCCCAATATGAAAAGTGGGTGCAATGGTTAATTTTTGTAGAGAATGAGGTTGGAAATTTTATCAAGTTTGATGGATTTTGTTCCCAATCTTTTGGTCTAAGAACTTTAATAATTTGAGCTGTGGAATGGGTAATCAAATTTGGATCTTTGGAATCAGTGTAATGTTTGAAATTCATTGATCCTGTTTGTATCAAAATGTTCGTATAAAATTCATGTGTTTTTGCCACATGTAGTGGAACAAAATGTTGTTCATTAAAAATTTGTTTTGGAAAAATATGTGGAGGTTTTTCAGAAGGATTAAAATCATCCTCCACTACACAGATATGTTCCACATTTTTATTTGAAAAATACTGTGAACTTTTTTGAGTTGAATTTTGAGAAATTGCAAGTTGTTTTGGAAAAATTTCTTGGATAGATAGTTGTTTTGAAATGTTTGTGAGAGATTTTGGTTTGTGTAAAACAATCTCTCTGTTTTTTGAAATCTTTGCTGCCTCAGCACCAATTTTTTGAAGAGGACTTTCATCCTTCATTTGTGCCAATGCTAATGCTACTTCTGGGGTTGAGAAAGATTCTCAACCCATTTTTTGATTTGAGACAAAATCTCATTTGGGTCCTGGGCATCTTGGAATGATGGGCCAGCTAATGATTTTGATGAAGAAGTGTCTTCATTTGCTTCTGCTTGAAAATTTTTTGACCATGATTTGATTTGTTTTGTTGAAATTGATGCTTCTTGCATCTTTCCTATGCCTTTATCTCTCAATTTGGGGGGCATTTTGTAAAAGTTCTCTGGTGAAGAAATCGGGTAAAGAATTAGATTCTCCTTTAATATATTCAATTTCGAAATCAAATATGCTTAAAATGGTCTGCCATCTTGCAAAAATTTGTTTGGAAGCAATATGTTTGCAATCAATTCTTAAGAGGAATTTTTGATTTAATAAATCACTTTGAAATTTGGTAATACATAAAACTATTGACAAAATTTCTTTTTTAATAGTGATATAATTTTACTGAGTTGGATTCCAATGCCTAGAGGTGAACTGAACTATTTGTTCCTTGCCATTTTTGACTTGTTTTAAGATTCCTCCATATCCTATTTCTGAAGCATCTATTTCAACTATTTTTGGGCATGAAGGGTCTGCTAAATGTAAGTAGGGTAAATCTATGATTTGTTTTTTGATTTGGGATACAATATTGGTATGGACATCAGTCCAGGGTTGTGGTTTCTTTTTTAATCTATCATACAATGGTTTACATAATTTGCTAAGTCCTGGATAAAAATCTATGACATAGTTTAAGCTTCCTAGAAATCTTTGTAATTGGATTTTGTCCAAGATTTTGTTTGGAAATTTGCTAGCAAATTCTATGGACCTTTCTATTGGGGTAATGGTGCCTTGAGTAATATAGTGGCCTAAAAACCTAATTTTTGTTTGAAATAGATTTATTTTGGATTTGGAAATAACTAAACCATTATTCTTGATAATTTTAATGAAAATATGTAAATGTTTGAAATGTTTATCCAAGTTTTCCGAGAAAACTAAGACATCATCAATATAAACAATTGTAAATTGAGAGTATGGATTGAAAATATCATTCATTATTCTTTGAAATTCAGAAGGGGCATTTTTTAATCCAAACGGCATTACATTCCATTCGTATTGTCCAAATGGAACTGTGAAAACTGTTTTATATCTTTCTTCTTCTTTAATGTAGATTTGCCAAAATCCTGATTTCATATCAAATTTTGAAAAAATGTTTGCATTACAAAGTTTTTGTAATAAATCTTTTTTATTAGGTATTGGGTACCTAATCCATTTTAATGTCTGATTTAAAGGTTTATAATTAATAACTAATCTTGGTGTTCCTCTTTCAATTTCTGCATTTTTTATAACATAGAAGATTGAGCAACTCCAAGGAGAGCTACTCTTCCTTATTAATTTTTTGTTTAAAAGATCCTGAATTTCTTTCTTACATAATTCTTCCATTTCTTTATTCATTTGAATTGATCTTGTTTTTGTAGGAATTTGTCTTTCATCAAAGTTATTTTCATAAGGTAATGTTACTTCATGTTTCTTTCTATTCCAAAATGCGTTGGGAATATCTGAACGTATAGATGATTCTATTTCTTCTTTTATTTGATTGATTCTTTTTGTAATTTCTCTTTTTTGTAATTGTTCATTTAATTTTTGAAAACTTATTTCTTCTTGTAGAAAAGAGATTTGTTTATGTTTACAGTTTATCAGGTTGTTTATTTGACTATTGTGAATAGATAAGGATTTTAATAAATTAAGATTCCTTATTTTGGGTTTTTCTAAGAAAGGAAATTCAACTTTTGTGTTTAAAACCTTAGAAGTAATTGAGTGATCTGTAACTTCATAAGGTTTGAGTAATGAAATGAATGGTGTTCCTAAGATAACATCTTGAGTAATATCTTTTACCATTAAAAAACATGTTTGATATTTAATTCCTTTATTACAGATTTCTGCATTAGGGATTTTGTAAGTAATTTTTAATTTTTTACCATTTGCCGCCTTAAGGCTTTCAGAGGTTTTATCATAATATTTTGTTGGAATTATTCATTCTCTTATACAGTTTTGATCAGCTCCTGTATTGAAAAGAGCTATCATCTGTATAGAGAATTCATTTTTTATTACTAAATTTATTTTTATTAAATATCTTTGGATTGAAACTTCTGTAAGTACCATCATATATTCTTGTGTTTTTTCTTCTGGTTCAGGATCAGATTCTTCTGTAGAAGAAGTTTCATGCCAATTTTCATTTTTTAAATCTTGGATGTGTTTTTTCATTTGTTGTTGTTCATTCTTTAAATGTGAAAGTTCTTTTTTAATTTCTTTTATTTCCATTTGTAATTTGTCTAGGTTTTGTATTTTCATATCTATTAAAAATTATTTCTTGTAAATTATACATTTGTGAAGGATTAGGAACCACTTCTTTTTCTTTATTATTTTTTAATGAATGTTTTAATTTTAGTAAATATTCTCTTTTAAGATCTGGATCTTGAATTTTATCAATAACTTCTATTATAAATTCTTGATCTTTTGTTAACATATTTATTGCAGATTCTTCTTTAGAAGATTCTGATGTTGAATGTAATTCATTAATTTGTAAATCTTCTGATTCTGTTGTTGTATCTTGGTCGGAAGACGTAGATTCTAAAAGGATTTCATTAATTTTTTGTTCAATATCCTCATCTAGATTTAAATTATTAATTTTTCTCTTAATCTTACAGTATTTCGAAATATGTCCAGGTTTTCCACATCGGTAACATTTTATTATTTTATCTGGTTTATTAAAAGATTCTTGTTGTTTCTTTGCTTTCCTATATTTTTTGTATTTTGGTTTTTTATAATATTCGAGAGTATTATTCTTTTTTCTTTGTTTTGGCTTACATGGACAACAAGTTTTTGAAAAAGAATGCTCATCTCTGATGTCAAATTGACGACAGAATGATCCTAATTCTTTTTTGATATATCTTTCTTTTTTAAGTTGTTTTTGCAATTTTAAATCTTGACATACTTTTAATCCTTCTTTTTGGGTAAAACTAATTAATTCTCCATATGTGAGTTTTTCATAAGGAATTATTCCTTTATAATTTTCTCTAATTTGATTTCTAACCTTTTCTCCTAAAAGATTAGGATGTCCTGCTAGAAATTTTTCTTTCCAAAAAGGTTGTTGGTTGTCAGGTCTTTGCATTACTCTAGTCATAAAAACATCTTTATACCATTTGAAATCTGTTAATTGTTTACATTTTAAGTTTGATAATAATTCTGAATTTCTATCTTTAAGGTGAGATGGATCACCTATAAAATGTTTTGAAATTGAGAAAATCAAAGTTGCAACTGCATCTTGAATTTCTTTTCCTTCATCGTCATGAACGACTCTTCCTTGGTCATCTTTTTTGATGGCTTTTAATGTTTCTTCATGTTGTTCTTTAGTAAGTGCATGATCCCACCATCTTTTTAACTGACTAGTAAATCCGGCGACTAAAAGATTGGCTATAGCTTGATCACTAATTAGACCATTTTGATTTTGAGTTTTATAAACATTGGAAACCATCGTCATTTGCTGTAGTAAATTGAGGATCTTATATTCAGACATACCATCAATATTCCATTCATATATAGTATTAGCATTATATTTATTTTGAAAAACTGGTTTTTCTTCAATTTTGAGATCTGGTGCAATTGTTTTTGGATAATATAGTTTTTTAGGTTCCCTCCAATTCATTTTATTAATTTGGTTATCTTTAGATTGTTCGGTCTCAGATTGGGAAGTTTTGTTTAATGTATTTATTGAATTTTGTGTTGATATAGGGGTATCTGGGGCTATAAGGTCAGACTCTAAAGCATTAAGCCGATCTTGTATTTCAGTTAAAAATGTTTTTTTGAAAATTCTTTGGAATCTCATAGGGTGTAAATATTGGTTCTGTCGAAGATTCTTTAATATTTTCTTTTACTATGTGCTTTTTTGGATATGATACAACTAGGTTTTCGATATGATCTAATTGTTTTCCTATAGAATGAAGATTAAGATTTGTAAAATTATTCTGTTCAAGAATCATTTTAATATCTTTTGATGAGATTTATTCTCCTGCATCAGGACTTCTCATTTTTAAAAGACTTGCTTTTATTCCAGTATTTTTATGGTTATATTGGACTTCCATTAGAGGAGGGTGTTGAGACTCAATTTCTCCTCTACTGGTCTGCCATTTGGTATTGTTTTTTATCATATTAATAGAGTCTAAATAATATTCTTTGAACCATTTAAAAAATTTTATATGAGTTCTATGGATATTCATAAACTCATAATATTTTTGAAGAATTTCTTCCTTTTCATTTTCATAATTTTTAAAATATTCTTCTCTTAAAACTTTGTTTTTATTTGAGTATAAGTGTTTTCTACACCATTCTTTATTGATTTCAAAAGGCTTTTGTATAACGTAAATTTCTGATTCTTCTTCAATTTTTACATTATTAGTCATTGAAGAATAAGTTGGTGACATTACTGGTGAATCATGAGGGCTTTCTGTTTGCCTAACATAAATAGGTTGAGCTATTTTTGAGGAGTTATTAATTCCTTGTAAATTAGTTCTGAATGAGCTGGGTACTGAAGATGTGGACTCTCTAGCTGTTCTAAACTCATATTGTTGGGTATTTGTAAATGATATTGGTACTGAGGAGACAGATGTCCTAGCTATTTTGAAATCTTGTTGTTGGCTATCTGTAATTGATTCTTCTTCTGTATTTAATCTTTGGAATGCTGAAGTTGAACTAGCTATATCAAAAGAATATCTTGGAGGTAGTTTTTTTGGTCTATTGAATACCAATTCTACTGATGTTGAGAGATTTCTCTTAATGAATTATTGCTAACTGGAATTGGTTCTACTAGATCAGTAACACCTTCTAATTTCCATCTTTCAGGAAGATTAACTTCATGCCATTGGATAGTCTTGGGTATTACAGTATGGGCTATTGTAGTGTCAGTTTCTATTAAAAGGGTAGTTTCTCCTTTTGGGCTTTGCAATAAAGCTTTGGTGTTAACTACATAATACATTGCTTTAAAATGTAACCTATAAACTAGAGTTAAAACTTTAGATCCTGGAAGCATTTTGTAATTGTGGGTATGAATTTGAAGAGTTAATGACTTCAAAATATTTTTGTCCGTTAAAGATACCATAAAATTTGGATAGCAATTGAAATGTATTGGTCATGTACAAAGGCTTGTTTCTATTGTTACTAATAAAGAATCATTAAACATAATATGTCTTTCAGCTCTTAAGACAATTAAGATTGATGTATTTTTTGTTGCTTCTACACTAAGGGGTTTTACACCTACTTGGATTAATCCAAAATGAATATATTTGTATTTTTGCTCTTTAAGTTTATTAATGAGTGTTTTATCAAGTAATTGAATAGTTTGATATTCCTTTTGGATAGGAAGACTTTTTTCCTTTGTTTTTATAATGTAATTACAGAAAGCATTAAAATTCTCAAAAGTTCTTTTCTTGTAAATTTGATTTATAGGGACAATAGGAATGTTCCAATTGTGAAATTTTTGGGGAACATTTTCATAATATTCTTCTTGTTCATTAACCGTTTGAGAGGCTTGGTCAGAATCTTGGGATTTAATGGAAACAGAACTTGCAGAAGAGTTGGTTCTTCTAAGAAATGGTAACATCTTTTATTTTCTAATTTCCTACCAAATGGGAGTTCTACTATCAATATTATCAAAATTACTAGAATTACCTACAGGGATACTAAGTCTAATTTTGCCTATCCCATGGCTTATAAGACTCTTGTATCAGAACTCAGCAATTATAGTAAAATTTTTAATAAAGATAGTTAAACCAAAACTCAGAAATCGAAAATAAAATAATGTTTCAAAATCTCAGGAATTACCTGCTCCTCCCTGACTCTGATACCAGACAATTCCGTGGATACCAGAAATATATAAAATAATTTTACTCTACAAAATATATTTTATATAAATATATTTTAAATTTATTTATTTATATATAATAAAAACATATATAATATAATATATAAAATATATTTTAAATATATTTAAAAATATATTATATATTAAATATTAAATATATTATATAATATATTAAATATATTATATAAAAATATCTATTCGGGTTCTCGGTCCGATTCGGTTCTCCAAATTTGGGACTGAACTTAAGACCGAAGCACCGAATGTTAAGTTGGTTTTTGGACTGAGGCACTGATTGGACTGAGAAAACCGACCCAAATGACCCGAAATCGAAAAAATTGGTCGGTTCTTTCGGTCCGGGTCGGTTTTGGACAGTTCTAAGCTAGGGTTTGTTCTGTTTGCAGAAGGAAAAAGTGAAATAAGAAGAAGAAAAAGAGGGACGTGATAAAAGGAGAAGGCAGGGACCAAATGACGTCGTTTTTGTAAGTCTCCTTTCAATTCTTCCAATTTAATCCACTTTGTTTTAATTTGCTGCTATTTGGGATTGATTGTGACTGATTGTTTCAATTTGAGGCTTGTTTATGTTTGATTGTTTCAATTTGAGGCTTGTTTATGTTTCTTTTTCTTATAAAGGTGCTAAATTTAAACTATTTTGGTTATGAATAATCATTTCCATGGTAGATTTAATTCAAGTTTTTTCTTAATTTCCAAGTTGAAGTCTTGAGTAAATTTGTTAAGTAAACTATGTCATAGTTTAAGATTTAAGAATTGAGTTCAAGTTTTTGGCCAAGGGTAGTTTAAGACTTATTCCTTTAGTCCAAAGGTTAAGTCTTGGTTTAAATAAAGGGTTTCAATTGGTATTTCTGTTGATATTTGCTTGTAAATAAATGGATTTTTGATGTATTTAGCTTTAAGATATAGTCTTTAATTAAAAATGACTAGTAAATGCTAAAGCTTAAACTTTTATGTTAAAATCAACTTAAAAATTAAATCTTTAGGTTAGAGTTTGTATAGTTAAGACTTAATTAATCAAAGAATTTTTGTGGAGTTAACTCTAACTTAAAATTGTAGTTCTTGGTCTAAAGGTTTGATTCTTTTTAAGTTCATATTAGTTCAAAATGATTCTTTGATCCCGTCTAGAGTTTATTTTAATTGGAAAGATCAGAACTTTAATTCAAAGTTTGAATTTTCAAAATAAAATTAGCTTGGAAATTTAAGTATTTAACCATTTTTGAGCTAATTTTAATTTAAAAACCACAACCTTGAATTAAAAGTTTGATTTTTTTTAAATTGAAAATGACTTAGAAAAGGGATTGATGAATTTATTTGGATTAATATTTACTTAAAAATTAAAACTTTGGTTAGGAATTTGATTTTTTTTAAGGTTTTAGTTAATTGAAGAATTGATTTAAGTTTCCCATGCTAAATTCATATAATTTAGTCCATGATTTTGGATTTACTTTTGATTGATGCACTTTAATCCTTGACTTATATCTATGGAATGTAATTTGTGTTCTTTGCTCCCTGAACTTTGCTAATTGTTTTCAGTATCAATTTGATCTAATTGGAGTCATGTTTAGTACTTGATTAGATTATCCCATTTGCATTCATGTCATATATGTCATATGTCACCTTGCTATGATCACAATGCATTAACATTCGTCTTTTGCCGAGATGAAGGACCTTCCAGATAAATGTACTCAGGTACGAATTTATGGAAGCCCCTTCTAGACCGGTTTTTTCCGTAAATACCCCATAATGCGTGAGAAGGGTTTACGAGTTGACTTTGGGTAGACTTGTGTTAATGCCTGTAGTTAAAATTGATCTTTCATGCATTTTTTAATTGACATTCATGTGACTTAGCTAAGTAAGATCAGTAAATGGTCGTTTTTTACGATGACGGGTGAGTTCCAAGTAAATGTACTTGGGTACGAACTCTTGGTTCCCGCTCTGAGATTGTGTTACTCCGGAGATACCCCCATAATGCGTGGGAAGGATCTCGGGTTTAATCTCAAGTATACTGTTGTTTACTGATAAATTAAAATTTACCAGTCCATGCATCATCTGCATTCATTTTTTCTTCTCTTTTTAGGATTAATGAGAATAAGAAAATACAAAAAGATTGTTTTTTTTTTCTCAAAGCATTTTCAAAAAGCAAGTGTTCTCTTATTCAATTTTCAAAATGAATTAAAATTGGTAATCAAGTTTTTCAAATACAAACCAGATTCAGTCTTAGGATTAGAAGATCAATAAAAGTCGAAAAAGGTTTTCCAAAACAATAAAAAAAGAAGACTTTCTCACCATTTTTAGGAAGACTAGAATGAAAGTTTTCTAAGCAAACTAAAAGACTTTAAGAGCAAAAATAAAAGGTTTTGTCATAGCATTTTCAAAATTCTTTTTCGAAGAGAAAAAGATCAACAAGAGAACAAACAGTGAAAGAGAATCGAAAACAGAATTGATCGACGGTCGTTCGGTCATATTCTTCGAATTCTCGACATTTGTTAAAAAAATATGATTGTTCTTTTATAACCCTTTCTGATAATAATCAAGATAAAAACAACCGTTATTTCTAAAGCCATGAGATTTAGTCTAAACTAGAGGTACTGTCGTTTGACGGGCGTCTCGGGGGTGCTAATCCTTCCCCGAGCGTAACCGACTCCCGAACCCATAGACTCTGGTTAAGCAGACTATATTAGGTTTAGTATTACCTTCGTCAAGTTTAGGTTAATATTAGACTTAATAATATGGATAGGTGGCTAATCACACCTAGCCAAAAAAGATTAGTGGCGACTCCCTATCTTTCAGTTGTTTCGATAGGGTTCCCCGGACCCGAACGTTTTGACACAGGCCCAAAACTACTTCTGTCCGAAATATTCAGGGGCATTTTCGACCATCTTAAGTGCAAAACTGGGCGTCGTGGTCTTCAACAAAGTTGTAGATATCTGAGTTAGCTTTTCAACGCATCTTGAATTATCGCATTTTGAGCTTTGTAGAGAAAGTTATGAATTTTCTCCCAAAGTCTCGCTGAAATCACAATCCATTGGAGTAGCTTCAATAGGAAGACACAAGGCTCGAATGCAATTCCGCAAGCCCGACTGTTCCTGGGTAACCAGCTAACATGCCCAGTCACTCAGGTTATTAAGCCTAGCTGTCCAGGTCATCTGGCGACTCGTCCGAATATCTTCTCTTCATGACTCAATCATCAATGTTCTTGATCTCTTCACCTTGGAAACTTGTAGCAATCTTCTTCATGGCTTCTTTAAGCTTCAAAATTATCTCCAAAGGTTCTTCAATCATGAGCATCGAATCTACAAATCTTCCTTGAAAAATCCACTTAAATAATTGTGTCATAATTTCATCAAAATAGCTCCAAAAAGTGGCAAAATCATCACTTTTGCACTTTTCTTCTCTTCAATACCTATGAAGCCATTATAAGACATATTCAAACATAATCAAGCATAAAGTCCCCTAAAAATTGGCCCCTAACATCACTCTTTGAGGATGTTGGATCTACTGATTGTGGAGGTGATAAAAAATAACAAAGAAAATTAGGTGAATAAGACTGACATCCCTCAAAGAGTGACATATCATAAATTTAGTCCGTTCCGACGCCAGTAGACCGACATCCCTTATTTTCTTTATTATCAATTCTCACCTTCACAACGACTAGATCTGGCATTCCTCAGAGAGTGACATATCAGAAATTCAGCTCGTTTCGACTTCAAATAAGATCGCACTTTCTAGTCAAAGTTTTAAATTTGACCCGAGATTTAAAATTTTCCAATTACTTAGTTTTTTCGCCTCCCTGACCATCATATTCTTCTTGTCTAAAATCAGCTTAATCAGAAGTCAAACGTGCCCTCACCTTTCGGACATTAAACAGTCCGTCAAAAAAGGGCTCATTTGTCTAGTTTTTAGAAGTTATTGGATTTATTTGTCCAAAAAAAAAGTAAAGGGGCCAATTTGTCCCAAAATAGATAGTTAAGGAGCTTTTTTTTGGAAGAAAATGTAATTTTCATTCATCATGAAAATGAAATTACATAGTTCATTACATAAATTACAATATATTAAATTTCATCATCAACGTCTTGATCTGGATTTGTCATCATGATATGAATCCTTTGAATTTAAGTTTCGAACATTTCCCATGAGTCTCTAGCACGCGCGACACCTCTTCGTTTTCGCTTCTATGAGTTTTCACCAATGACAGAAAAGTGAGTGATCCGGAAACCTCCCTGATTAATCCGTAAACCACAAAGAATACCCATCTCAATATGATGGTGAAATCCCCAATCTATTGTAAACTCAAAAGACATCAAACAAACCGAATAAATTGACTCGACAAACTGAACTAACTCAAACATCTAAGATCTAAAGATCTGGAGACTAATATCCCAAACAGATCAATAGATATGTGGGACTTTATTCTAACACTAAAGAGAGAAAAACAAGATACGAAATTAAAAAAAAAAAACCAAACCCCTCCTCCCCCTTGACAGTAATAGCCAAGGAGGAGGAGCGAAAAGAGAACAAAGCAACAAAAACTAGAGAAGGGAGAAAGGGGGAGACGGCTAGTAGATATCTCTTTTTTTATGAATACTCCCTCCGATCCAGAATAAGTGTCACATTAGGTATATCACACATATTAAGACAATAATTAACTCACCTTAAATTTAGTAAAAAAATATTTTAAATGACCTAAACACCCCAACCTTTTTATTAATTACATTTATCTTCTCTCTCCCTAACTCCCCATTAATTAGGGGTATATATGGTAAAATTACTACAAATTGTATTGTTTTATAAGTGTGACACTTATTATGAAATAAACCAAAACTTGATTTGTGACACTTAAAATGGATCGGAGAGAGTATATATTTAAATAGATAGTTAAGGAGCTAATTTGGATATAAAGCCTATTTTAATTTAATAAAGTTAGAGATGTGCTATTAATTGGCGAGAGAAATTACACCAAAGTCTTGCTTCACCAAAGTCTTTTATAATCCTGATCTTATCCAATTAAAATTACAAAATCCTTTTCATAAAATAATAGTAATGAACGATAATAATTTGACTCAAATTTATTATCTATCACCAAGCGTCATTTTTGTAATATTTTATAATTAGAAAACTAGTATTAAAAAAGAATTAACTAGTGTTCTGGT
Organism: Corchorus capsularis; assembly: GCA_001974805.1. NCBI lineage: Eukaryota > Viridiplantae > Streptophyta > Magnoliopsida > Malvales > Malvaceae > Corchorus > Corchorus capsularis. The sequence continues at coordinate 36,638 of AWWV01011550.1, forward strand.
ATGACCTACGGGATAATAATTTGATTTTGAAAAGATATGGCACTGTATTAATAAATGCTTAAAAATCACTTTATTAGTGTATACACGATCATTAATAATACTAATAAATTTTTTTTAAAAAAATCAATTTTACCCAATCTCCATATAAACCATTGATCAATGATGATATTTGTCATTCCTCCGCTAGTTCTTGAATAGTAAAAGGAACACCATTGGTAGAAGTCTTGGTTTGGTAAGCAATTCCGGCTGTGAGTTTATTCATAGCTTCGCTAGGATGGACTCCGTCCCAAAATATATACTGGTTTCTAAAAATACATGGCTTTGAATTAACAACACAAAGTTCTCCTCCTCCACCCCCAATTTCGCAGCATGATCCTAAGAAATTTACGATACCTGACAATAATAATCAAGAAACAAAAAAAAAATCATATATAATTACAAAATTGATTAATAGAAAGATAAGCAAGATAATATTAATTATGTTACCTGATAATGCATAATCAATTACTGTTGGAGAAGGATTAAGGTATGTAAATTTAGCATCGGTAAAATCTCTATTAAGTTCCTCAACAAGCGGCATAAGTCTCTCATTGAAAAGGTTGGCCGCTGCATTTAATTTGTCGACGCATACGGATCCAATGGTACCGTAAACTTCTCTCGTATACGGAGGGCAGCCAATGAGCCCTACTCCATACAATGCAAACTTCCTTGCTCCATCGTTGTACAAACTCTATTATTAATGAGAAAAAATCCGTTGTAAGTTAGTAATTTTAAGGCTTATATATTAGCCTTTTAATTTTGCCCCAAGAACTCTGGTTAAGGTCACTCTGCAGACTAAACTGTATATTTCGCAACAAATTGCCCATTGAACTTCTTTGTTCAAAACAAACTTTCAAGTTAAAGACATTTTTGCCCCTAATAGAAGGAACTAATTGTGTTAAATTTTGAAATTCAGGGAGTAATTTGTCTCTAAAATAGTTGAAGCAGTAAAATATTTGTCCTTAATCCTATACTTAAGTGGGTAAAAAGGCTAATAAGCTATGATGTTATGGGGAATTAATAATAATTAATTATCACTTAGAGTGACCAAAAACAAGTGATAGTAGTATTTATTTATGTTCATTAATTATGATTTGTTCTTGGGACGTGCGTGAGTAACATTCAAATTTATAGTGACAAAAACGTAGAAAAGAACCTTTATTTGTTGGGAATATTGTTCAACAAGCACTGCAGCATATTGCTCTGGAGTGTATTGGAGACTGGTGTTGTAGAACTCTGGCTGGAAATAATTGTTGATGTAGTCATTGTTACCAATTGCAAGGGAATAAATGCATTGACTCAGAAGCTCCTTTGCAGATGAATCACCCAATTCCCTACTAATTCTTGAGATTATAGTTTTGTGGTTTCTTAACTGCTCGTTTAAGGGTACTCGTTCTCCCTGCCAAAGAGAGGAAAATTGTGTTTTTAGTGCAAGCTGTATATATATTATATGTAATTAGTTTCCAATTAATGCATGAACAAATTTTTATGTAAAAACTTATTTATCCTGATCAATATTTATTTTATTTTGTAATTATATAAAACAAAAGCTTTATCAATTAAGTAAATAATTGGATGTGCCGTTGACTTGTTATACCCAATTAGACATATTTTATATTTGAAGACAAAAAAGATCTGAAGCTTATGACAGTCTAATTACGAAAATAATTGAGAATGCATTCGTTAACCTTTGTTGATTAATTAATTAATTAATTAGTTAGGATACAATTATCGGAAAATCTTATTAAAATCATATAGTATTTCGCTATATGCATACACATTCAAGGAAAAATCACGAAAACATACACTAACATAAACTACCTAATCATTAAGATAACAAACTAGCTTTTCTCAAAAAAAAAAAAAAGATAACAAACTAGCTACAACAAACAAATCAACATAACCAACGTAAAATTTGACAAAACCCATATACGGTTTACATGCATTGAGATCTTGAACCTGAAACTAGTTGAGACAAAGGCTCAGGTGCAGTTAGATGCTTTAAACTCTGCAAATTATAAGATGAATGCCTTGTTTCCTCTATTAATAGCAAGTTATATTGTGGGAGAAAAGTCACCAATTTTTGTCCAGTTTCATCACGAATGCCTGCCGAACCAGACGCATAATTCACACCTTTGAGATTACATTGGTCATCATCTTTGTTTGCTTCGGCGAAAGGAGGAATATCATAAATTTGGAAGCCCAGATGTTCAACTGTCATTCATATGTAAACATCATATAATTGCTAATCTTAGAAGGAAAAACTGAGAACTAATCAAAACAAATGGGAAGACGAAGAAGAGAATGAATAATTAACCGATGAAATCCTGCATGTTTCGGCCATTGCAAAACCTTCCCGTTGGTCCTTCGGGGAAGTCAATTCCGTATGGTGGATAATTTACTTTGGCTAACGTTGGAAGGTTATTATTATTCCCATTGTCGGATAATGAATCCCCGAAAATAAAATAGCAGGGCACTTGAGGCTCTGCTTTAGCCAAGTTTATTGTTAAGACTAACAAAAATAAGGACGGAATGGGCAGCTTCGGCTTAGATGCCATGAAAGGAATGTCGAAAAACGGAAAAGAATAAAAGTGGAGAAAAATTGCAAAGGATAGCGTAAGCAAAAAGGGGAACTAATGGGTTTGAAGATGCAAAGCCAAAGTATTATATACAAGGGAAGCGAAAGAAAATGTTTTTTTTGCTTAGGGATACATGTGCAAGGTTATTTTATTTGGGAAGTGATCATAACAAGTTTAAGTTAAAAAAAGAAAAGAATTTTTCTAAGTCAATCCCCCTGCTAGCTGTATAGGGTTAGATATATATTTGGCAGTACATTAAAAAAGTATATCTAAAAATTGTCAACAATATTGACAATTATATCTAAACAAACTGATGGATGGCATAAATTAATGCTTGGTGGCTATATATGTTCTTTTATGTACTTTAGATCATTATTGTTAGGTTGTTCCTAGTTACTTTCTGGTCCAGTACTAAATTAATTAGAGCTCGATAAAAAGTAAACGTGGGACTCGCCTCCAAAAAATATATAGAATATTGTGCCATCAGCCTATCAGACATTTGGTTTGATTGTAGATTGTTAGACTCGTAAATCCAGTAGTTAGCGTTCGATCCCTAATTCTAATAACCCTAAATACCAATATATATATATATATATATATATATAGTACCCTAACGTGGTCAGATGTTTATATTCACGCCAAAAATATATACATTCTTATCTAACTAGTTTAAAATCAGTATAGGTATGCATATATTATTTATTATAGAATGAAGAACTTTAGCAACAAATAGAGGGAGAATTAAATCTTAAGAAATAAATCATTGTTGAGTTGTGAATGTTGAATTTGATGTGATACAAATATAATTATATTTTTTTTGGGTGAAAACAAATATAATTATATTTATAACCTAACCCATTTATATTGATAACTCTAACTAGCTAATAAGAATATATAAACTTCAAGTACAATTATCTATAGGATAAGAATATGAGTTTAAATTCTATGGATCATCTTAAAAAGGGGTGTTTTTAGGATTTCATTAGAATGATGCCACCTAATCAATTTTGAATCATCATCAAATTCTAATTTACACCCTATCACACCTAATTAAATTTTTATTAATTACCTTATAACATAATTTTAACCTTAGTTAAAATTGAATAATTTTATTAATAAATTTTATTTTTAACTTACTTCTCCTTTTTACTTGCAACGTGACTTTTTTTTAATAAATTTTGTTTTTGTCTTATAACATGACTTTTTTTTCATGTTAAGATTGGTTTTAGATGTGAAATAGATTTTTTTTCTTTACTAGTGGTAAATTAATTTAATTGGTTTAGAGAAAATTAAAATATTAATTAATTTAATTGGTCATCATAATTTGATTCTTTTGATTAATAAATATTAATTAAAAGAAATTAAAAGTCTTAGAGTTATAAATGGCTGAGGGTGGTTTCAACTTAAAAAAAATGGTTGATGGTAATCTTCAAGAATAATCATAAATAATAAATTTACTCTTAAAAGTACAATCTTAAAGATTGAAAAAAAAAATTCACTAAATAAATCCAATCCTAACTAGAATCAAGGGTGAATTATTGCAATTAATGATATGCAATTAATAAGAGTTTATATGGTGAATGAGGTATAAATATATCTTGGTAGTAATTCAAAAATGATTAGTGACATGATCTTAATGGGATCCTAAAAAACACCTTTTTTAGGATGATTATAATAGAATTTACACCCTAAGAATATATAAACTTCAAGTACAATTATCTATAGGATAAAAATCTAATAATAACTGAAGATACAGAGAGCAAAGTGTTTATACCATAATTTACATTTTGGCCGAAATGGTAAATGCACATGTTGTTACAAGATCAAGGGCTGAGATTTACTCCCAAAAGTCCTATGGATGCTTGGATTTAATCCACCATAGGCCAAAGTCAACTAAGAAAAACATTGACTTTTGACTTTAAAACCTTAATTTCTCATAATTTAATCAAATAAATTATGGAAATTAAGAAAATTAAGTGATTTTTACTTGGAGAAATATTTGGGCCACCCCATGTACTATACAAATTGGGTCAGGCCGGCCCATGCCTCTAAAATTGGATTCAAGCCTTCCAGGGTTAAACTCTTAATAGTTTTCAATTAAGGATGAGGGAATTAGGGCTTCGAAATCGAAGATGAATATGGACAAATTAGGGGTGATATTCTTTATTAAAGTTGTTCAAAATATCATGAAAAACACTCTGTCCAAATTTCAGCTCATTCCGAGCTCAGAGGAAAACATGCATTTTTTGCAATTAAGGACAGAATCCAATCCCGAGACCAATTAAGCATGGCGATTTCACCATTAGCTTTGAAACTTGAATTACATGAGTTATATAAGCTATATGGAAGAATCAAGCCATATTTGCCACTTTTCGTAACTTTTACTAAGTTTTCAATTAAGGACATTATGGCTGATTAAGCTCGGTTTAAGCCATTTTCCTTAATCTGATTTTGATGATACTTAAATATGAGCTTAGTGGCATTATGTTGAGCATAATTTAATGTTCAAGTGATGAAGAATCAAGGTTCGTGACATTCGAAAGTGATTTCAGCACCATTCTGCTTCGCCGCACTTGGTTTTTCACCCCTTTTGCTGAACCAAGCTTTGGAACCTTCTTAATTTCGAAATTCAGCAATCAAATGGGATAATTATCACATTTTTAGGGTAAAAAACGTGGTAAAATAATGGCTGGCTGAATTGGTTGTAATTTCCTTGATTTATGGGATTTGAATCAAAATTTAAATTCAGAAGATCAGGATGAATCAGGAGGGAACCAATCTCAACCGTCGGATCATTTTAACCCTAGCCAACCGTCCCCTATATAAAGAGGCAGCCTCCAACGAAATTTAGGACTTCAACAACAGCCATTCACCATCTCCAACAACAACACTATGACTCCAGGTCAAAAACAACTCTTCTCAGAGAAAAATCAATATCCAAGCTCCGCGCTTTCAATCTTTCAAGCCCCTGTGCTTTCAAATCTCTTTTGTGAATCAAGTTCTCACTTTATATTTTATTTTATTAATCTTGTCAACCATGTTTTTACAAGTTTTCTTCTTGTATTTACATGTTTGTTGAAATCAATTACAACTCTTTGTCATCTCTCGCAATTGAATCAAGAAAATAACATTTTCCACTGCATTTCTTATGTTTTCTAAGTCTGGAATCAATGATTTAAATACTCTTGTGTGACTTTGATTCAGGATCTACAAATCGTTTGGTTTATTTTATGTTGCTGCACTTAAAGCAATCATTTAATTTTCACTGCACCTTTCATCTCATTTTTACAACAAAAATGAACTTTTATTTTCCTCGCATCCTTTTATCAATTTCCGGTCAAAATTGATTGGCATGCCTGGTACCCTTTCACCAAGATCTCCAAAGAGACTTTGCCGCGAACACAAAGTCACAAAAATCAAAGTAGCAAATAGGAGAAGCGGTCAAGGATTCTTTTTCAGATGGTGATGTACGAAATAGAAATCGTATCTTGATGAAGGAAACTCAAGCAACTTTGGATATTCTTTTGATAGTGATGATAGTGTGATCTTAGAAAAATTTAAGGTTATGGAGGGAGAGAGTTAGTGTCCCTGATTCATTATCATTGATGAGTTTTTAGCAAAGGAGTTCATAGAGTTGGCCTTTTCATTGTTAAATATGTTTCTGTCCTGCTGGATTTATGTTGTTGCTGATTGGTTTGATTGGGATTTGATCTGTTGGTCTTAAGGTTTTGGTGCTGAAGGTTTTGGATGGATTAGTGCATGACTGACTGGCAAATTGGAGGTAGCCGCTCTGTGAATTGGATCATTGTCTTCATTTGTTGGTGGTTTTTTCTTCTTTGGTGGGATGTGTTTGTTTTCTTTTTTTGTGTGTTCGTTTGGTGTTTTGTCTTTGACAATTTGGACTTCCTATTACTGCTTTATGTTAGTACTCTTTTTACAGAGGACTACTTAATTAATAAATTCTTGCATTTCAAAAAAAATAACTCCAATTAATGTCTTCTGATAATCACATGACAATATATATCTACAATCCTTCAATACTATATTCTAGTAATAATTTACCTTCAGCCTAATGGATATATTAAGTTACGTACGTCATCTCATAAAAGGATATCACTTGTCTGGTTTTTTTTATTCATATTTATTTTTTTGATTCTAGAACTAGAAAGTCTATATATAACAAAATAATCAAATAGAATATAGTACTTATTTCAGTTAATCAATATGAGTAATATAATAATAATAAAAAAAACAATGTGATTCATTCATTCATTTAATATATCTACAATTTTAAAGTTTCTCACATGTTTCATGCTTTTTCTTCTTTATTCCGTCCCTTTGTTCCTTGTACTAACCCCATCCGGTTCAGTATTCATATTGGATCCTTACAAATCCGGAATCGCACCATGTTGGACCCTATATATGGGACAAGCTCTCGTAACACTTGTTTTTAGCGTCATTCGCAAGACTCGAAGCCGAAATCTTACTTAAAGGACATTGAGCGCTTTTTCCATTAAACACAACAAGTGTTATTTCTATCTCTCCCTTTCTGAAAAAAAAAATAACACATATATTTGTATCCACCCAACATAATAAGGGGAAATTAAAGTGCCGATAATACATTTTTTTAAAATAATATTTCTAAAATGGTATTCCTTATACAGGACTTTATGTTATATATATATATATATATATATATATATAATATTAATGGACCATCTACATCAAAAACCCTAGCCGTCTCTCTCTTTCTCTCTTCTCTAGTTTTTTCTTGTTTAGTTCTCTTTTCGCTCCTTCTCCTTGGCTATTATTGTCAAGGGGGAGGAGGGGTTTGGTTTTTTTTATTTCATATCTTGTTTTTTCTTTAGATTTAGAATAAAATCCCACAGATCTGTTGATCTGTTTGGGTTATCAGTCTCCAGATCTTTAGATCTTGGATGTTTGAGTCTCCAGATCTTTAGATCTTGGATGTTTGAGTTAGTTCAGTTTGTCGAGTCCGTTTATTGAGTTTGTTTGATGTCTGTTGAGTTTACAATAGATTGGGGATTTCACCATCATATTGAGATGGGTTTTCTTTGTGGTTTTCGGATCAATCGGGGAGATTTTCGGATCACTCACCTTTATATCGTTGGTGAAAGCTCATAGAAGCGAAAATGAAGAGGTGTCACGCGTGCTAGAGACTCATGGGAAAGTTTCGAAGCTCCAATTCAAAGGATTCATATCATGATGACAAATCCAGATCAAGACATTGATGATGAAATTCAATCTATTGTTATGAACTATGTAATTTCATTTTTATGAATGAAAATTACATTTTCTTCAAAAAAAAGTATTAATGGACCATCCAATTTTTCTACTCCGTGATAGTATTTAATTCAAATTCAACAGCTCATTTTAAAATAAAAATGGATAAGTAATAGTAATTTTTTTCATTTTTAAAGATATTAAAAAGTAGATAGTTTAGCCTTTAATACATGGGCGGAACCAAAGGGGGGCCCCTCCTCCGCCTAATGAAATATGGCTGTGAGTATAGTTTTCCAATCAAAGAAAATGTTAAATTTGTGTTTTGGCCCCTCATAATTTTTATTTTCTAATTTAGCCCCTTCTTTTTTTTGAATTTGTCCTCATAAAGTTTTTCAAATTTGGCCCATTGATAAAAAAAACTTATCAATTAGATCCATTTTATATGTTTAAATGATTCATTCTTTTTTATTTTAATTTATTTCACGATTATTTTTTTTATCGTATTTTTTCTAATTCAACTCATAACATTAATTTTCTTTGTTCACATTATTATATATTATATATTATCTTTAGCTTAACACAAACACACACATATATTTAGATGTTGATCGATTGAAATATAATGTATATATGTACACTGGTTTGGCCCCACCAAAAAAAATCTTCTGATTCCGCCCCTGCTTTAACGTGTTTCAATATTCTAATAATAAAAAAAAAACAAGGTGATTCATTTAATATGTACCATTTTAAATTTTCTCATGTTTCATGCTTTTCGTCTTCATTCCGTCTCTCCGTTCCTTGGTTCTAACCATCCGGTATTAGTAATCACATTCAGTCTTGACGAATCCGGAGTCGAGCCACGTGGGACGCTATATATGGGGGAAGCTCTGACAACACCTTCTTTTTAGCGTCATTTACCTGTTTAAGGGGCATTGAACGCTTTTTCTGCTGTAACTTCGGATATCCCAGGAATTAACCAAACAAATAATTAAAGTGAAAACAACAAAACAAAATTTTCTTGTGGACCTATGCCACAAATCTGCACTATCAAATCAATCAATTACAATCACTAATCATAACAATCTCTCTCGCAAACTCTCAATCTAATCAACCCAACATGGGTGATTCTCTCACAACAACATAAAGCTATCTTAGCTTTCTCTCTCTCAATCTGACAGATTCTCTCTCACACAAAAAATTAACCAGAAACTGTTTATTTATACTAACACAAACTTGGACTCCAAGAACCCCTTTCCTATTAGGATTCTTGTCCACCAATCAAAAAATCTCTAGAAAAATCATAAACCAAATCTAATTAGGAATTGAGGCAAAAATCCTAACAATCTCCACCTTGACTCAAATTCCTTCATCAAAACTTAATCGCTCCACCCTTTAACCAAATCCACAAAAGTAACTTTCTTCTTTGTTGACAAATCCACAACCTTCTTCTCAATTTGATGTGAAGATACCGATCCATCTCCTCTAATTGTGCTTCCAATCAACTCATACAAATTCTTCGAATTCTTCACTCCTTTCATCACAATCATCGAACCTTTGGTGATCTTCAAGCCTCCACCTTGGCAAGAATATCCATAACCCAAGCTATCCAACTTTCCAAGCGAAATCAAATTCCTTGTAAAGTTTGGAACATACCTCACATTCCCAAGCATCTTGACACTTCCATCATGCAAACGAAGTTTCACACTCCCAATGCCTTCAATTTTTTCTTCACCATTATTAGCCATGTAAACAGGCTTATCACACTTCTCAAGTTTCGAAAACCATTCTTTCTTTGTGCAAATATGTTCAGAACAAGCAGAATCAAACACCCACTATCTCTAGTGTCTTTCTTTTCTTCTTGCACTGTCAAAACAACATCTTCATCAGAATATTCTTCAGTATCAGCAGCAACAACATTAACACCACCCTTATTCTTCTCTTTAGATTTCATGAAATCCCCCAAATCTTCCATTAACTTCTTGCAGCAGGCTTTTATGTGTCCCATCTCATGACAATAATAGCACTCCTTGCTACTCATATCTACCCTTGGCCTCGAACTTGATCTTCCTCTTTCATTGAATCTACCCTTTGATCTTGTATCATTCTTATAATGTCTTCCATTAGTTCTTCCACGCTCCACCGTGAGAGCACCATTCTCTTCATCTTTCTTTTCAGTTTCTTTCAATCTATTATACTCAAAAATTGCAGAAGTCACATCTTGCAAGCTCAGGGTTTTCCTACCAACCATCAAAGCTCTAGTCACAGGATCATACCTGTCGGTAAGAGAATTAATCAACAAAACTACTTTATCAACCTCTTTCATGACTTCATCCACACTTGCCAGCTGAGTAACCAATCTATTGAACTCGTTTAGGTGTGCCCTTAAACTTGTTCCCACCTTCATCTTCAACCCAAATAATTCTCTCTTCAAACACAACATGTTAGTAATCGATTTTGACATATAAATCGACTCCAACTTATCCATCAACTCCTTTGGGGTTTTCACATCTAACACATCATACTTGATTTCACTAGCAAGAGACAAACGAATTGTACTTACTGTTTTTCGTTGAATATCTCTCCACCTGTCGTCATTCACCGCTGAAGGCTTATCAGCTTCAAGAGCATCTCCCAATCCTTGTTGTACTAACACATCTGTTACCGTACTCTGCCACATCTGAAAACTGTTCGTTCCAGTAAACTTCTCAATCTCAAACTTCAAAGCTAATTTGCTGCTTTCTGTCATCTTTAATCAACCAAGCTCTTGATACCACTTGTTGTAACTTTGGATATCCCAGGAATTAACCAAACAAATAATTAAAGCGAAAACAACAAAACAAAATTTTCTTGTGGACCTATGCCATAAATCTGCACTATCAAATCAATCAATTACAATCACTAATCATAACAATCTCTCTCGCAAACTCTCAATCTAATTAACCCAACATGGGTGATTCTCTCACAACAACATAAAGCTATCTTAGCTTTCTCTCTCTCAATCTGACAGATTCTCTCTCACACAAAAAACTAAACAGAAACTGTTTATTTATACTAACACATACTTGGACTCCAAGAATCCCTTTTCTATTAGGATTTTTGTCCACCAATCAAAAAATCTCTAGAAAAATCCTAAACCAAATCTAATTAGGAATTGAGGAAAAATCCTAACATTTTCACTAGACAAAACAAGTGCTGGTTTGGTCTCTCCCGTTCTGAAAAAAAAAATAAAAAAATTAACACATATATTTGTATATACCCTATATAATAAGGGGAAGGTTAAAGTGTCTATGATGCATTTTTTTTAAAATAATATTTCTAAAATGTCATCACTTAAAATTGACATTATGTTTTTTATATATAAATATTATGGACCATCCAATTCTCTACTCTATTCCGTGGTAGTATTTACTTCAAATTTAACGGCTCATTTTAAAATAAAAATGGATAAATAATAGTATTTCTTTCTTTTTTAAACATATTAAGAATAGATATTTTAGCCTTTAGCGTGTTTAAATATTCAGGTTCGAGTTAATCAAGTCGGTCAATTTTTTGGAAAGCACAGTCATTCAAAGTGTTATTATAAAAAACAATAATAATAGAAAGTGAAATTACCTAAAAACCAATCCAAACTTAACTTTTCATGACTTGAAGAACAAATGAGGAGGGGTTTGGTACTTTTATGTTCGGTTTTTTCGTTATTTGGATTGATGATTGAGAGCATTTTGGGAACTTTGTGAAAAATGACTATTTGTGGGTCCCATTCTCCATAAACTAATATTTTTTTGTTGGATTATTTATCTAATGATCCTCATAATTTTATACTATTTAGTCCTTTACAATTATAGTGGACGATTTAATGCGTTGACTTTTATTTTTGTAATTTCTTTTCTATTTGTCCGATTAAGGTGATTCAAGTGTCTATTGAAAGGTAATTTCATGATCTATAATTTTAATGCAGAACTCAAAAGCCAATTTTAATATTTTAATTTTAAAAAATGCTTCCGAAATTTTGTGGTTTTGATTGCCGGTCAATTTAATATCGTATAATTTTTTGTCAACATGTCCGATTGAAGTTATTGAAGTGTCAGTTAAATGGTTATTGCATGATTTACGACTTTCATGAAGGAGCCGAAAGCTAAATTTGATCTATGAGTTTCATAAAGGGTTCAAAAGGGAAATTTTATGCTTCAAGATCTCCATTAACAAACATTTTCTTATTTGGATTATTTATCAAATGACTTTCATATTTTTCTACTTTATACTATTTAGTCCTTTACAAATTATATCTTAATCTAATGTTAAGATTTATTTTTTTATTTTTTTGTTCTATTTGTCCGATTAAGTTGATTTATGTGTCTATCAAAAGGTAATTTCATGATCTACAACTTTCATGAAGGACTCAAAAGCAAATTTTTATGTTTTAATTCAAAAAAATGCTTCCTAAATTTGGTCGTTTCTATTGTTGGTCTATTTAATACCATATAATTTTCGATCTACATGTCCGATTAAAGTTATTCAAGTGTCGGTTAAAAGGTTACTGTATGATCTACGACTTTCATGAAGAACCCGAAAGTTAATTTGATCTACGAATTTCATGAAGGGTTCAAAACGAAATTTTTATGTTTCAAGATATCCATTAAGAAATATTTTCTTATTTGGATTAGTTATCAAATGACACTCATACTTTTCTATTTTATGCTACTTAGTCATTTACAAATTTTATCTTATTCGATTTAACGCTTATTTTTTTTTTATTTTCTTTGTTCTATTTGTCCAATTAAAGTAATTCAGGTGTCTATTAAAAGGTAATTTTATGATTTACAACTTTCATGAAAGACTCAAAAGCTAATCTTCATGTTTCCATTCTAAAAAATATTTTTGAAATTTTGTGATTTCGATTGTCAATTTATTTAATTTCATATTATTTTTTATCCAAATGTTCCATTAACAAATATTCACAAAGATCAATTTTCGACCCGCGGCGTAGCGTGGGCCAAAAAACTAGTTAATATAAACTTAGCGGATCATATCCAATGCATGGCACTTATAATAGTTTTTTTTTTTAAGAAAAGGAGATATAAATATACATCTATAACATCTATAACATACATTTAAATGAGATTTGAATGTACCAAAAAAACAGTTGAGAAATCTCAGCACATTCACCCAAGAACATTGTCAGGGGCATTTCGGTACTTTTGTACTTGGTTTTTTTGTTATTTCGGTTGATGGTTAGGGTGTTTTGGGAAGTTTGAAACAAAGTTACTATTACTAGGCCCCGCTTATAATAAACAAATATATTTTTGCTGGTTTATTTATCAAATGATCCCTATACTTTTATGCTTTATATTATTTAGTCCCTCATAATTTTTGGGTTCGACAATCGAACGTTTCGGCTTTAATTCTTTTATTTTTTTGTTTTGTTTGTCCGATGAAGGTGATTCAAGTGTCTATTAAAAGATAATTTCATGATCTACAACTTCCATGAAGGACTCAAAAGTCAATTTTAATGTTTTGATTCAAAAAAATGCTTCTGAAATTTTGTGGTCTCGATTGCCGGTCTATTTGATATCGTATAAATTTTGGTCCACTTGTCCGATTGAGGTTGTTCAAGTGTCGGTTAAAAGGTTATTGTGTAATCTATGACTTTCATTAAGGGCCTGAAAGCTGAATTTGATTGATGAGTTTCGTGAAGGGTTTAAGAGTGAATTTTTATGTTTGGTCTCCATAAACAAATAATTTTTTTTGCTGGATTATTTATCAAATGATCCCTATACTTTTATGCTTTATGCTATTTAGTCCCTCACAATTTTTGGGTTGGATGATTGAACGTTTCGTCTTTAATTCTTTTATTTTCTGTTCTATTTGTCTGATTAAGGTGATTCAAGTGTATATTATGAGGTAATTTCATGATCTACAACTTCCATGAAGGACTTAAAAGTCAATTTTAATGTTTTGATTCAAAAAAATGCTTCTGAAATTTTGTGGTCTCGATTGCCGGTCTATTTGATATCGTATAAATTTCGGTCCACTTATCCGATTGAGGTTGTTCAAGTGTTGGTTAAAAGGTTATTGTATAATCTATGACTTTCGTTAAGGGCCTGAAAGCTGAATTTGATTGATGAGTTTCATGGAGGGTTCAAGAGGGAAATTTTATGTTTGGTCTCCATAAACAAATATTTTTTTTGCTGGATTATCTATCAAATGATCCTCATATTTCTATGTTTTATGCTATTTAATCCTTTAAAATTATGGGTTGGACGATTTAACGCTTTGACTTTTTTTTTGTATTTTCTGTTCTATTTGTCTGATTAAGGTGATTCAAGTGTATATTATGAGGTAATTTCATGATCTATAACTTTCATAAAGGACTTAGAAGCCAAATAATTTTTCAATTCTAAAAAATTATTTTTAAATTTCGTGGTTTTGATTGCCGGTCTATTTAATATTGTATAATTAATGATTACACTTATTTATTTAAAGAATGTAAATTAATATGAGTTAATGATTTTGTTAACCATGTCTTTTAATTATGTTTAGATGTCTTCCAATTGTCTAATATTGGAATTGGTTATTGATTAATCTTGATTATTTTTTTAATCATGTATGTTAATGCGGTATAGAATTAGATATCAGGATGTAAGTGATTGGAATTAGCTATTAATTAGGGTTCATTGGAATTAGCAAATAATTTGGGTTATTTGATTATTGTTAGTATCATGTCTTTTAATTATGCTAATTAAGCTAATTATGTTTTTCAATTGTGTATTATTGGAATTGGTTATTAATCAATCTTGATTTATTTCTTGGCCATGTATTTTAGGTGTCGATTAAAATGTAGTTTTATGACCTATAGTTTTTATGAAGGACTGCGAAGCCAATTTTTATATTTTAATTCTAAAAAATACATCTGGAAGCTAAATTTGATCTACAAGTTTCATGAATGGCTCAAAATTGGAATTTTGATTAGTTATATATTTGTGAATCAAAATGTATTTTTTTTTATGTATTTTTTTTTGTCTTACCAAGGGTATCTCCAACTCATTTATGGTTTCGATTGACGGTTTATTTAATATCATATAATTTTCGATCCATATCCCGGTAAAAAATATTGAAGTGTCGATTATAAGGTTATTCCATCATCTATGACTTTCATGAAAGACCCGAGTAGAATTTTGGTTTTAACTAAATTTGATTAAAAAAACAAGAATTCAAAAAATGGAGATGAGATCGGATAAAATTGAAAGGAATCAAAAATTATTCTTTAGTTAATTAGAATTTTTGGAATTATCCTATAGTATTATGGGAATTAATCATTGATAAGAGTGATTTGGTTTGTATTATTGGAATCAATGTTAGTGTTAATAATGAATAGTTTTTTTTAATCATGGTGTTAATGAAAATTATTCTTTAGTTAATTGCCCAAGCATCCACTTAAACTTGAGCATGGATTATTTTTGTTAATCAGACATTTTTTTAGGGTTGTTATTGGAGTTGGTTTTTGATTAGGCTAATTTAATTATTGTTAGTGTATAATAATTTAGTTGTCAAGCTGCATGATAAGTTGATAACTTATTAATTTTGTTTTCAATCTTAATTTTAAGGCTGTGGGTGTCTTAGGTCAAACAAATATAGTGACGAATTTTGAACAAAAGAAAAAATATTAGTGATGAATAATAATCCACTTAAAAGGACAGATGTTAGATTTTGGGAATAGAAAGGACATGTGTAAGTTACCAAAGAAAACTAAAAGGACAGGTGTTAATTGGTGTAATTAACACAGGCCCTCTCTTCTTTTCTTCCCACTCTCTCACCGTCTAAGCCCTAATGTTTCCTTTCTCTACCATTATTCCGTCAATCATTCTCTTTCTCTCTCATTTTTTCTCCATTTCACAGATATTCTCTTTCAATCTTCTCTGTCTATCTTTCGCCTTTTTTTTTCATTTTTTTAAGATGATTCCGTAATACCATAAAAATATTTGTGATGTTGGAAATTAATTTTTGGGGAAGAAAAGGAGTAAAGAGGTGAAGGTCACTTGAAAAAAAAAAGAAAAAAAAAAGAAGAAAAGAGGCCCAAACGGCTTGGCCAATTTGTAAAGGGAAAAAGAAAGGAAAATAAAAGAAAATAAAAGAAAAAGGAAAGAAGAAGGAAAAATAATTATTTAAGGGAATTTAAAGAGAAATTTTGGAATAAAGAATTGGGTCCAATGAATTGACAAATGAAATTACTATTTTACCCTTGGACGGGTAAAGTTGCTAAATTGCTTTTATGATACTAAATCACGAAATTACCCATTAAATAGGGATTTCAAGAAATTCAACCGCAGCAAATTGCGTTAATAAATTTGGATGATTATTGTTTTACTCTGTAATATTCGTAAGATCATAAAATGTCCGTTTTACCCTTGGAGTGGGTAAATTACCTCATTACCCCTAAATAGTAAAAGTGTACTAATCTATTCCTTTGAGCTGCGATTTTGAATTCGACTGAGTAGGGTCAACAACTATGACACGTAAAATGTCACCACACGTAAAATGTCACCGTACTTTAAGAGAGTGAAAAAAAATGATCGAATTACCCTCGATAGACAATTACTATTTTACCCCTAAGGGTAGATATGAGAAAATTCAACATGTGTCATAACGTTACTTCTTTGTTGTTGTGTAATAGAGTTTGTCTAGAATTTTAAAGTCGCTATTCGTTCTAATTATCTTGTACGTACTCCTAAATTATTAGGATTCAAATCGAGAGGGACGTAAGTGCGCCAATTCGTCCGCAAGGAAATTAACGGGAGTATACGAACCTCCCGAAATGTGAGTGCTTAGTAGCTATCTTCATTTCATTAAGAAAAATGCTTTGAAAAATGCTCTCATGTTTTATAAATATTGTTTTCAAGAGCATGTTTTCTATAAAAGGGTTTTCGTAATTGTTTTAAGTGCATGGTGAAATCTCATGATGGCCTGTTGCATGATTTGATCGGTGTTGATATTTGGTATTGGTTTTAAGTCCTTGATTTAGACTGAAAAATATGAGCCAATGTTATTGAGATGTGATTATGGTTTGATATATTATGTGATTGCATATGCTTATGACGATATATTGTTTTTATGAAAAGATTATGTTTTGGCACATGATTGTTATTGTTACTGCAGTAACTGTTGTTGAGGTAGCCCATAGACCGCCTATTGAGGGGTATGGGTGATCATTGACCCTAGGTGGCGGGCGCGTAGAAAAGTCACTAGGGGGACGTGGGTTTTACTACGGGTGCCACGTAGTAATCCACAGCCAACGTCAGGGGAATGAGCAATAAGAAAATGATTTATGATGTTTTATTATAACACGCACGTGCTTTTATAAATAAAGTTGAAATGACAAAAATGCCCCTGACGGCCTCGGTTGAGTAGCTACAACCACAGGACTTGGTTTTCGGCCGCTCATTTGATGGATTCGTTTTCAAGTGAAAGTTTGGCTCAGTATCTTTGTGTATGTACATGTATGTTTTACCGGTAAAGCAATTTATGACATTTACTCAGATTTCTAAATTGACAGGCCATAAATGAATTTATATAAATAATTGTTTATTTTATGTATGGACACATGTGGTTTATTAATGACTGTTGGTTTAACCTAAATTGGGGCTATGATTTTTAATGGATGTTTTGATGTTGCTTTGATATAAGTATACGATATTAACGTACAGAGTATGATTTTTGAATGTATATGGCTATATTTTGAAATGCTTGGGTATTGAGATTTGTTTTATATGAATATAATTAACAAAGGTGATGACCTTAGATTTGATTTGTTACTAAAGAGTCCCAATGTAATTGTGTATCTGATTTGCAAAATTACGTTTTAGATTGGCCATGCACTTCACTCTTAATGCGGTGATAGTTAGCTCTCTGTACTCACGGATTATTCTTAGGAATACTCACCCTTTCAAATTCTTATTGTGTTTTCAGGATATTTAGGACTCCGTGTTTCTTTTGGTGATCGAGTCGGTGGTGTAGGCTGTAATCCCTGCTGATAGAGGTACTTCTCACTACGATACAGGTTCCACTAGCAGTTGTCTTGGTTTCTTGTTATCTTACACTCCTCATTTTCGTTTTACATTGAGTTTGTTGTTTTCTCTTTTGGTAATCGTTTTTTTTAAGGTTAAAATCTCAATTAGGGTCCTGAACTTTGTCAAAAGGGTCAAATAAGTGCCCAAACTATGAAAAGGTCAAATTAGTGCCTGAACTTTTCGATTTG